>JAODYC010000143.1:1559-27376 GCA_026262405.1 Curvularia hawaiiensis | reverse complement strand
TCTGCTGGGGGGGAGAGAGGGAGGGGGTGTGGCATCCTAGTAGACACAGGAGTGTACGGATACTAGGCGAGTACAGATGGTGGTGGCTGAACTTGCTCATGTACGCGTGTCTGTGTGTTGCAAGCCACTGACGAAAGAAAGAGCCAATCTTGCTTTCTCATGTCACCTTTCATTTCTTCTTCGGCTCGTATCGCCATCCCCCCATTACCGAGCTTGCTTTTGCAACATCCTTTCCGGGTTACATTTTTGCTTCTTCGCCTGGCTGGGAGTGTTCGTACGCTTGCTTATCTTACATTACATAGGATTCGGGCATGTATTGTGGGGAGCAGGCTAGATCGTTGGGTTCGTTCATTTAATCTTGCGCGGGTGGTCGGATTGCATACGGACGTGTTTCAGGTATATTTGGGTGGGGGCAACGCACACACCCGGGTGAGAGCGGGGGCCAGGGTCGTCCTGGGAAAGAGCATCGAGGGGGGACGCCTCGTCTTGGTCTGGTCTGGCCGGTAGGTGGCCTGGGATAACGGACGGGAGTTTGGACCCGATGCGGGAAAAGAACGGGGGAGGAATAAAAAATACGGGGAGGATAATGAGGGGGAGGCACGAAGAAGAAATGTGTACCATGGAGTAGGGGCATATAAACGTTTGTTTGCCCTAGGAGATCTCGATTGACATTTCAATCGCGATTGCGATGCTCGATGGGATCGCGATCTTGACGTACAGAGGAAGAGATTATGTATTCTTGTCATTTTTCTTCTTCTCTCCTTGCTAATAATACGTTCGCGTATGGCTCGAGGTTTGTTTGTTCGCTTGCTCATGTGTACGTGCTGTCGCTTTCCTGTCTACGCGATGAAAAGACTTTAGAGTTTGGGTCTTAGCAGAAAAGGACAATCTAGTTGTGCTCTTTAAATTACGTGCATTGCTTTTCTGGAGTAACCAAGATGTTGTTGGGGATTAGGGTTGGAGACAGAAGTAACGGGAGTGCGCAAACCGGGAATATTACGGCGATTTTTGAACTATATACTTGACTAAGTTGTTTGTAATACTGCTACATTCTTGCTTGGAGGTATGTATGTTAAGGTAAGCATTTCCGAGTGACATTTCAAGTATATGACCGTAGCCCTAGAACACGCGTAGCTATCCATTATCTTCAAGCACCTCGTGCCGATCAGTCAGCACTGGAGATGCAATGATGAAGCACAAGATAGAAAACCTTCTGTTGATACTACTGTACATGTCACATCAGTGTGTTGGCGCCTCGCTGGAGTAGCTTCCCGATACTACAACACGACATGTATCAGCAAGGTACCATAGACCGATATGCCGGATAGTCAACGGAAGAATCCCATAATTAGTCCACAGAAGCGGTTAGACACAATAGGAGAAGTGATTGACATTCTGAGTGCATGTGAAAATCAATATTATCTTCGCGGACTGTTGTGATACAAAAACTTGACTTCGATCACCTGCTTTCCAGCAACATTACATGGTCCAATCTTCTTCGTAGTCAAAGATACGTCACTCCTCCTTGATGTTGATGCATCCACCCTTTCCACTCTCCCAGAATGCCACCGTCCTCTGGGAAATGGTTTCGGGGTTCAAGACCTTGTTGTCAGGTGCCACAGTGCCCTCGACGTGGATCAAGCCAATGTGAACACCGCTGTCGCCGAAAGCACGCTGGAAACTTTCAACCATGTTCTTTTGTGATGCCTTGACCAGACTCAGAGAGAGCAGTACTGGAATGGGGTCCCAGGGCAGATGACTGTTCGTGACAAGAAGAGCGGATTTGAGAGAATCCTTGGATTTGGCTAGGGCTTGAAGCTTGGGAATATAGTGCTGTGCGATTATGTAGAGAGATAGATTGGTGGTCTGAGATGAGGGCCAATAGTCAGTATGTTGTTTGTGGTGTCACATGAATAATTGAGAACATAAGAAACCAACATACCTTGAAGTCTTCTTCGATTTCCTCGACACTGACGCCTAGCACTTCCCCTGGTTTGATACGGGCGGCGTTGAAGAAGACAACTTCGACATCTTCGCCTTGGGTCATGCTGTCGAGCTCCTTGAGTACGTTGGGAATGGAGGCGAGATCTGAAAGATCAATTCGCAGAGTGTCAACTTTGACTGAAGCACTGCGCTTCGAGACAAAGGGAGCGTCTTCTTTCTCTAGTCGCTGTGTGTTACGGGAGAGGAGAATGACATGATCGATGCCCTTGGAAGCAAATTCCGCTGCGACATTGTTGCCAATGCCGGGGCCAGCTCCGAATACGATAAGAGTACGGGTCATGTTGAGAATGATGTGTAGATATCAAGGCAATGTTCCAAGTAATGGTGGTAGTGAACAGGAAGGGAAAGCCATGGCTTTATACCAGTGATCCCCCAAGGCGTTTCGAGGCGATGCTCTTGGAAACTTACTGGATAGCAATGCGTTTCTTTGAATCTTTCTCCTTGCTGCCTAGTCTCTACGTATTTGTAACGCAATATTTCTGCATGGCGTACTGAATTGGGGCCGTTTCCTGCAGTCAGATTTCTAGGCTGTTCTTTATCTCAATAACTATGTCAACAGCCGTGCATTCTGTCCAATTGCGCAATATCGCAACACATATCTCGAAGACCCTTTGGTGTTTTCTGGATACTATGCAAATGTTTAGCGCAAAGCTCGTCGCTGTATAAGGAATGTTTCCGGATACGGTGGTCCCACAGTCATGGCAGGTACTAGCGCGGCGCGTCATCCTGCAGACACCTTCCGGGACTTTCTCAGCTCATGACAACAACCCTCCTTCTGCTTACTGTGCACAAGGCGCAATAATGGACTTCTCCGCGGACGAAGACGAGGCTCTCAAGCAGTACATGCCAAGTCAGTTTGGAAAAAAAGATGATTCTGTAGACGTCGAGGCCCAAATTGAACGCGCACGCCGGAAAGTTGTCGATGAGGGCAAGCAGGCGAAGAAAGAGGATGGATCCGACGATGAGAAAGATTCCGATGACGATAGCGACATGAGCGACGACGAGGACGAGTACCCGGTGTCGCACGAATTGGTCATCAAAACGCACGATCGCGCGGTGACGACAACTACCCTCGATCCGTCTGGCACGCGACTTGTGACAGGCAGTAACGACTGTCTGCTGAAGCTACATGATCTGAGTGCCCTTACTCCGAGTACGATCCGCGCGTTCAAGACGGTCGATCCGTTCGCCACCAAGCCCTCGCAGACAGCCGAGTCGCATTCGATCCACCAGGTATTATTCGGGCCGCACTCTGGAGGACAGTTCCTTTGCATAACTGCGACATCACAGCCGAGGCTTTTCAGCAGGGATGGAGATCTCATATCGGAGTTTGTCAAGGGTGACATGTATCTGAGAGACAAGCACAATACAAAGGGACACACAGCAGAAGTCACAAGCGGAGCATGGCACCCGACGAATCGCGATCGTTTTGCTACAGCAGGCACAGACAGCACAGTACGGATATGGGATGTCAACAAGAGGATGAAGCAGGAGGAGGTCATCGTACACAAATCAAGAGCTGCTGGTAGCGCGGGTATGACCAGGATGACAGCCATCGCCTGGGGTGCAGCGGCTGAGGGAGGAAGCAGTATGCTGGTCTCCGCGGCTCTTGATGGAAGTCTGGTCATGTGGAGCGGTGAAGGACCATATCATCGTCCTACAGCTGAAATAAAAGACGCACATGCAAAAGACACCTGGACAAGCGGAATTGATATCAGCCCAGACGGGAGATTGGTCGTTACGAGAGGCGGCGACGACACGATCAAGCTATGGGATACGAGGAAGTTCAAGACGCCTCTGAACACAACCTCACACCCATCTACCTCATCACAGTTCCCTTCATCGAACATCCAATTTGCGCCAAACATGCAAAGCATAATTACAGGATCAGGAACAGGCCATTTGCACATTCTGAACCCAGCAACACTTCGACCGGAGCTTGTGACGCCTGTAACACCCGGCTCCCCTCTTGTCACGGTAAACTGGCATCCAAAACTCAACCAGATCCTGACTGGTTCTGCCAATGGCCAGACAACCATTCTCTTTAACCCCAAGCTCTCCAGTGCCGGTGCTCTTACTATTCTGAGTAAAAAGCCCAAGAAGCGACATGTTGATGACGACCCATCTCTCACAGTGGACATGGACCCGCTGGGTATGGCAGGCGAGGCCCATGATCCGTCTGGAAACCAGGCGTCCTTCTCCGCCCGCCATCCTACCATTGGTCTCACAGCATCTGGCAAGAGTAGAGACCCTAGAAGGCCTCACATCCCTGCTACCACACCTTTTGCTAAGTCTACTCCTGATCAGAAGTACGTCATGGAGAACATTGTTGGCAGCGATATGAGAGACGAGGACCCCAGAGAAGCGCTGCTCAAGTATGCGCCGAAAGAGGGTGAGAAGGCTATCTTTACAGGTGCATGGGAGAAGACACAGCCGGTGGGAATCTACAAAGACTACGATAGCGAAGAGGAGCGAGATAGCAAGAGGGTCAAGCGGTAATGAAAGCATTCTGGTGCCAGTTGCGCGGCTGGGATTAGCCATGTAAAAAGAAACGCGTACAAATTAAGGTTAATTGGCGACCAGTTTTGATATCGTGACCTTGTATACGCTTGGGGTAGTGTCCCATTTATCGCCCAAGCCCAAAACAGCAAAGCCGATCTTTTGTCGCACAACCGCGTACACGTCGCGCCCCATCGTCAGCAAACAACCCCACTCTCTTACATCCGAACAATCCTGACACCAAATTCGCTGCCACACAACAGACCAACCCAGATACTCTACTCGAACCACTGGCGAAAATGTTCACCTCCACCTTCCGTGCCGCAGTGCGCGCGCAACCCGCCACCGCCGCTTTCACACGCAGCTTCTCTTCGACTCGCCCCTCGCAGATTGCTCGCATGACAGTGGTTGGCCGCCTGGGTGTTGCGCCAGAGGAGGTTACCATTTCTGGCGACAGGACATTGGTGCGCTACGTAGTTGGCACAAGCTACGGCAAGGGTGAGGACAAAAAGACGAGCTGGTTCAGGATTGCCAGCTTTGTCCAGGGTGCGCAGAAGGACTTCTTGATGAATGTTCCTAAGGGTTCGCTGCTTTATGTTGACGCAGATGCGCGCATGGAGACATACCTTGACAGCGAAGGAAACAAGAAGAGCAACTTGAGCTTGGTTGCCCGTACGTTGATCCAGCGATAATCAATGCTAAGGTGGGGGCGCATTGCTAACAACTGCTCTAGGTAACTTTGACGTCCTACAGCGCGCCCGTAACGACGAGCCTGACACCAATGATGAGGGTCTCATCCAGGAAGCTTCCAGCTAAACACACCATCTTCTATTCCCATTGGAGCTATTGTCGCCTGGCGCAGCACGTTCAGAATTCGGAGATGACTGGAAGAGTACAGTGCAGTAATAGGGAGCGCACATGTAACGACGAATTGTGAGAATGGGAATGGTATTTGCAAACTGCGGTGTGGGTACCTTGCAGAATGGTGTTGGTCCATGACACCAGCGTGTATGAATACTGTTTGAATGTTCTTATTGTATGATCTCTACTCTCGAAGCGGCTGGCTATACCGCTTTCTGAATGATACCTTTTCCTCGCAACGCAGGAATATTTGTTTTATTGTACTCAAGGAAACCAGACAAAAGCCCTTTCTGTGCCTGTTCCAAGCTCTCTGATTAGTATTCATCCAATTCAACGAGCACAGCGGTGGCCATACTCGGTGTATCGAAGTAGTCGGATAACCAGCTCCATTGAACCCGCCCGACTCACAGTCGAGATCACTAGAATAATACAAACATTTTATGATTGATACATATTCAATTGATTGGCCTTTTAGACATATCCATAATCGCGTTATTTTCTAAGCGTTGAAATGTGTGTTTTATCAGAGTGGTTGTAGGGACATTGAAAGTCCTGGCTACCCACCTGAGCACAGACACAAAATGCGGCGAACGAAGACCTCCGAGAGGGCCGCCTCAACTTTTTTGTGGCGTAACAACCAGACTCCAACAACATAACTATTCAACATGCAAAGAATCGTGCCCCTACCAGCGCGTCAGCTATGGGGTCATGCGCCACGTGTGCGGTCAGCGAAGCGCTTCAATCGAAGCCATAGATCATTTGCGACAGTCTCCCGCACTGAACGGTATGCCACTACACTCTCATTACCCCCGCTAGTCGCTCACCTCTGACCAATCTGTAGACCATACGATGTGATAGTCATTGGAGGTGGCCATGCAGGCTGTGAAGCCTCTGCAGCAGCTGCACGCGCTGGTGCACGAACAGCCCTCGTTACGCCCTCGATCGAAAACCTCGGTGTATGCTCATGTAATCCTTCTTTTGGTGGTATCGGCAAGGGGACCATGATCCGCGAGATAGATGCCCTAGATGGTGTTGTTGGTCGCATTGTGGACAAAGCTGGTGTGCAGTTCAGAGTTCTGAACAGGAAGAAGGGGCCCGCTGTATGGGGACCGCGAGCGCAGATTGACAGAGCACTGTACAAGAGATATATGAAGGAAGAGATGTTGACATACAAGGGCTTGAGTGTCGTAGAGGGGAGTGTGGCGGATATCATTGTCGATCGGACGCAAGAGGAGGGCTCCAAGGGAACTTACGGCAAGATCACTGGTGTAAGACTGGAGAGTGGTGAAATCATACTAACAGGTAACGTGGTGATTACTACTGGAACGTTCTTGGGTGGAGAGATACACATCGGGCTTGAAGCATATCCGTCTGGACGCATGGGCGAGGCCGCAACGCTAGGGCTCAGTAAGAGTTTGAGGGATGCTGGCTTCACACTGGGAAGGCTAAAGACGGGAACACCACCGCGGTTGGATGGGAAAACAATCAACTACAAGGTTCTGGAAGCACAAGAGGGGGATAATCCACCTATGCCGTTCAGCTATTTGAACGAGCGTGTACAGGTGGAAAACCAACTACTGAATCACGAGACACGAACAAACGAAGCGACGCACGACGTAATACGAAAGAATCTCGACAAGTCTATACATATCCGGGAAACTGTAAAGGGTCCACGATACTGTCCATCATTGGAATCAAAGGTCATACGCTTTGCTGATAAATCGTCGCATATTGTCTGGTTGGAGCCGGAGGGTTTCGATACCGACATAATATATCCGAATGGTATATCATGTACTGTGCCTGCGGATGTTCAAAACACTATGCTCAAGACCATCAAGGGCCTTGAGAATGTAACTATGCTCCAGCCCGGATATGGCGTTGAATACGACTATGTCGACCCACGAAACCTACGCTCTACCCTTGAGACAAAGAACATTTCTGGTCTCTTCTTAGCCGGCCAAATCAACGGAACAACAGGGTACGAAGAGGCAGCGGGTCAGGGTGTAATTGCGGGTATCAACGCTGGACTGAAGAGCCTGGGTAAAGAAGCAATGGTCTTGACGAGAGCAGACGGATATATCGGCATCATGATTGACGACCTCATCACAAAAGGCGTATCAGAACCTTACCGAATGTTCACTTCCCGCTCTGAATACCGTATGTCTGCACGCGCCGACAACGCCGACTCGCGTCTCACAGCCATGGGCCGTACCAGTGGTGTAATCAGTGACGCACGCTGGCAAGCCTTCCAAGACGAAGCAGACCAGATCTCCGCCTTGACCAAAATTCTGCAATCCAAAACCATGGGCTGGACAGATTGGATCAAGCACGGGTTTTCCGTCCGGAATGACAGCACCAAGCGCTCGGCATACGATCTCCTCCGCCTGCCCAACACCACTCCTGCCACTCTCGCTGCCTTGCTTCCGGAAATCAATTCCTTCCCACAACACATCCGCGACCGCGTTCACATCGAAGCCACGTACGCGCCTTACGTGGCCTACCAAGACGCCTCGCAAGCGCGCTGGCTCAAAGACGAGAAATTGCAGCTTCCCCTTGACCTCGATTACGACTCTATTTTCGGGCTAAGTTTTGAGGAGAAGCGGGCGCTTGAGGCGGCGAGGCCGGAGAGCGTGGGCATGGCGAGGCGCGTTGAGGGCGTGACGCCAACGGGGGCGCTGAGACTGCTGCAATTTGTTAAAGGGGTGGGAAGAGAGGAGCGGCAGGCGAGGATGAAGGAGGAGATTGAGGTGAGGAAGGAGAAGTATAAGGGCGTGACGCAGGGAGTGGATGTGCAGGGGTTGTAGGAGGATGAAGTGGTATGTGTGTGTGTTTGACTTGTATGATTACAGCATCCTTTTCTCTCCGCATTTTGGGAAGCTCTTTGGGTGAACTGGGGACGTTGTGTATAGAATTCTACATATACCCTTTTCTGTGTCTTATAAATCAGATAAGTACTTTTTGTACCACTTTCGTTTTTGCCTCGATGGAGCCGTCCGATCGTTTGTGTACTTTTTTCGTGTTTACCCCCCGAAAAAAGAAGTTTATATAAAGCTTAGTCGTTGATCGGTCGATCGGTCGGACAGAGTATTCGGGACGTTGTATATGCATCCTTGCAGCGTTGTTCTATTACCCAGAGCACGCGTGATAAGACCACTTCAAAGACCGGTACACAGGTATATTTCAACAAACTGGTAACTTCCATGCGTTTTTGTTTCTTCCAATATTGCTTACTTAGTCTTTGTTGCTCTCTCCCCTTCCCACTTTAACGTATACCATGGGAGTACAGATGGTTCCAGTCCCATAGTCCAACAGAGTAAGGACAAGAACTCGCTTGCCTTTGCTCTTTCTCTCCATACTGCCTGTCCAACTCCTCGAGAAAAAAAAAGAAAGAACCATTCCGGGACAAGACACGAGATGCGTCATTACACCTAGTTTGACCTTTAGGAAAGTGCGTTCAAAAAAAGCCACATTTCCCAAGTGATCGATCGATCTCGACCTTCGTGCGATAAAGAAGGAAGGAAGAAAAGGGCTAGAAGAGCTCAAGAAGAAGTAGAAAAATGGATAGATTCTTTTCCCAGGTGCTAGTAGCATGGACGAGTGCAAGCATGGCAACGCTATGAGCCGCAGAAGAAGAAGAAAAGGCAGGAAAAGCAGAAAACAGAACTATTGTTACAAAGGTGCGCGTGATGTGCAAGAAGGCCCGAAGTAAGCAGCAGTATGTGCGGGTGATTGCTCAAGGGAATAAGGATTAACAGCGTGTTTTTTTGATATGTGTGCTGATTACGGCCTTTGTGTCTTGTGTGTGCATTGGGTAATATGAAGCCGATGTGCATACAGAGGGGGCGAGAAAAGGTATTCGGGATTGCGGGATATTGGTCACCCGACAAAACTGTGGGGTGCGGACCGTGTGTTCTGGAACAAGTATAAGAAGAACTGGAAGGATGATAAGAGAGAGAAAAAGAAGTAAATTTGCATTGTTGAAAAAACGCCCCATTGCCTTGGGAGAATGAGAAAATGCTGTCAATGTTGCCAAGCGAACACCACAAGCTCAATGTTGCGATGATCTGTACTCCATCCTACGCCTGCACTCCTATCATGTTTATTCGACTGCCAGGTATCCAGCGGGTTCCTTCTAATAGTAGATCGTCAATGGGAAGTATGGTTTGAAGAGAAGCGAATGCTGCGAGATGGCTATATCTCGACAGTCTTGAGCCCCTCTGGCTCAACGGCGGCAGTAGGGCTCTTCAGCGACGAAGAAGTCCTCTTTGTGTCCTTTGTGTCCTTGTTCTCTTTGTTCTCCTTGTCGCTACCTAAGCTGTTGCGTGGTTGAGAGAGCTCGTCGCTTGGTCTCGGGGTGTCCATGGAGATAAGGTTTTCGGTTGGGGCAGTAGCCTTGGAATCGAGATTTGTGTTCACACGGACGGGTTGGGGGTTCTCCTCAGCGACACGGGCCAAGGGGCTTGAGAGCTTACCGCGCGGGCTGACGCCTTTTGGCGGTTTTGATAGCCGATGAGGACTGCGACCGCGGTCTTCTGGTGCAATCACGGGGCTGTGGTAAGGGCTGCTCGCAGTGCTACTAGGAACAACCATGCCTGGAGCGTTTGGATTGACACGCAGACCACTGACTGGACGTCTCTTGGGAGGCCGGCGACCGTGCTTTTGGTCGCATCGCCAGCGGAGGACCTCGAGGTAAGGCGGCTCGACGTTCTGGCGCTTGAAGATCAAGAGCTTGAGCTCACCGGTTTCTTCGTCCATGTGCACGTCCTTGGAAGCAAAGTCATCGGCAACCATGGCCAGAAGTGCGCCCCACGAGCGTGCGACGACATATTTGCAATCGTAGTCACGGCCGTAGATGATGATCTGCCCCCATGTGCCATTGGGACCGGGTGCAAGATCGACGGCCAGGTAGTTGCCTCCCCAGTCACGTGCGAGAGGAATCCAAGCCGGGTGTGAGTAGGCCTTTTGTACGGCGTTTGGCGGTTGCGAGTCCTGACGGGCGAGCAGATCTTGTCGCCACAGTGGGTTACCAGTGTTCTGCACCTGGGCGACCGGAGGTGTGGTAGAGGAGCCGGCAAAGGCCTTGACTGGGATCTGCGGGGACGAATAGTCGACCTTGGTGGTCAGGTACTCTTCGGCGACCTTGCGCCAGTTCCTCCATTCCATGACGATTTCCTCGCAGTCAAGCAACATGAGGCCGAAGAGGACACCGGTGGGAAGACCGCCACGCTCTTGGCCATCGTGCACCTGCAGCGACTCGCGGACATCCATAGGCAGCGTAGCGTCAAGCTCGTGCTCTAGTTCGTTGACGTCGTTGGACGTGCAGCCCTCGCAAAGGTTGTCAAACAGCTCTTGGTAGTTGTCCTCGACCCAGCGATCAATGCGCCTCCACGAGTGGGAAACAGGGGGTGGGGGAGGCAGACCTTCGTTGAAGTCTTGCATCTGGATCTGGCCATTGGCACCCTTGTCGAAGGCATCCGAGTCGAGAGTGTTTTGGCGGCTGAGGGAGCTACGCATGCCGGGCGAGTAGGGCGAGCTGGGGGACATTGGGCCCCTGGGGGAGCCGATGAAGCCATTGCTGGTGGCCAGCTCGTCGTGCTGGTAGGGGGAGTTGAGGTCGGTGCGGGACTCGGCGCCGCTGGTGGTGATGGAGGTAAGGGCGGCGTGGCGACTCTGTGGGATGGGGATGTGACGGCCGGTCCGATAGGGAGAGTCGTGCGAGGCATGTCGGTCATACGAAGTCATTGTGTGCCAGAAGTCCTTCAAGGACGACGTGATTCTGGAGCGTGGTTAGCCATGTGCGCGCGGGAAGAGCCGCAGAGCGGGCGGCGGGGAGGGGCGGTCGTACTGCTGAGCCATGGTGGGTGGTGGGTAGGCGGACGAGGGTGTGTGAGCGTGGAGAGGGTACAAGCAAGCGGACGGGCGAGAGCGAGGCAGCAAAGGAGCGTGGTGGTGCGCTCTGCGCTGGCGGGCTGTCGAGCGGGCGTCCCGAGGGTGAACGAGTGTCGTGTGAGAAGGGTGCAAAAGGGTAAGCGTTGGCAGGAGCTTGAATTGGGAGTCGAGAAAACGGATCCAGAGGTGACGTTAAGGGGTGCCGATGCGCCAAGGCTGGACCGACCGGGGGGGCCCTGGGAGGACTGGCGAGCGTTGAGTGCGCAATTCTGGCCGCCGCTTCAAACCCACTAGCCGCAGCAGTGTCCAGGCGGAGGGCGAGAAAGGGGCGTGGGAGGGCAGACGCAGCGACGGTGAAGAAGAGGCAGCGGGTGTTGTTTGTTGTGGCGACGGCGGCGGCGGGCGACGTTGTTGCGGTGGTGGTGGTGTGCGCGTGGCCGTGGTTGGCGTGGTGCCTCTGCACCCGCCGCATACCAAGGCAGGGCTATCGTACCAGTTCCATTTGCTGCTGTACGTACCAAACCGCCGACCGCCGTTGCAAATTGGGCCGGCCTCTTGTCCTTGCTTTCCATTAATAGCGCCCTGGCAGAACCCAATGCTCGCCGCGGCCACCCCTCCTCCGACGAGCTGCGCCAGCACGCCCTCCTTTTCCCGCCCGCCGTCGTGGCCTTTTGCCTCTGGTTCTGCGCGTCGTTCGTCCAACCGTAGGCCTTGTTTCAGCAATGTCGGCCGCCTGTCGCGCGCGCGCCAACGAGAGCCTTTGCCGAAGCCACTCGCTACTCTAACCGTCTAGCTCCCCGTCCCACCTTTCCCGCCTCTGCGTCTGTCGCTGCTGCTGCTGCGTCTGCGCTGGTTGCGGCTCTACGCTGCAAGTAGGCGGTGTAGACGGTCGACAGCAAGACGCGCCATCGACGGACGGCACTGAGGCCGCCTCGCGCTGGTCCTCGGGCATTTGCACTGCGCCATCGCGACAACGCAAGTCTGCTGCACAGTCCAAACTATCCCACGCCGCCGGCACCAATGACATGGCCTCGCGGCCACGCCCAAACCCCCGTCTTACATGCCTGGGTTTTGTACGCCTGCCGGCATGTTGCACATGATTGCCCGGCATAAGCAGGCTAATCACTCTGGAAACATCCATCGCAATGCATCTCTCATTATCATCATCATGCATGGCGAGCACTGGCTGTGCGCTAGATGTCCGGTTCCCACTGAAAATTCCAATAGGGGCCCAGCTAATCACTGCCATCTTTGTCCGATGTGCGGCCAGTCCAATTCTCTCTTCTCCTCTATGGCCCATGACGTCGGCCAGAATCGCCGCCCATGTGCGGTCCTTTGCCCTTGCCTGACGTGCGCATCGTGCCGTGAGCAACCATGTCGACTCTGTGGATAATGTCAGACAGATAACGAACACCCCCGCACCCACCACCACTCGTCTCCACACGCTTACGCCCCACCCAGTAGGTACCTGCTCCCTCACCACCAAACGCTTATCCCCCGCCTCCGAACCATGTTATTTATGCCTTCAACCCACAAGGCGTGCCACCGGCCAAGTCTCTGTACTACCCGCAGTGGCAGGTGCGAGAGGTACCACCTGCCGTGCGTGACCGACTGTGCTAGCAAGCAAGCAAGCACCCAACTCAGTGGGCCTATCCCACCAATGAATCCCACCAAACTTGTCACATTGCCATCAGACGCGCTTGTTGCCATGGCACCTTATTTGCCTCGCCATCACCACGGCTGAACTCCTCTGACCAATGACTCTACCCCTCTTCAATCATGACGTTGAAGCGCTACCGCACTAGCGAACCTCGTTTTACCCCAGAGCCGCATCCCAATCGCGGGTGGGTGGATCAAATACGAGATGATGTGCGTTGAATAAGCGCCTATCGTTCCGACCCGGTACGGTACCTGCCTGACGCCACTACATTCACTTTGTTGCCTTGCCCAGAAACTGGTGGAGCTCCTCCTGCAGTGGCAGCACAATGTTTTCCACCGCAGCTTGGAGACACTCGCTGTCTTGCAAGCTCGCGCAAGGGTCGCTGGACCCTGTTATGCAATGCCGGATGGCATTCTGGAACGCCGCAGACAGGTTTCCAGACTCGTTAAACGTCCAGCTACGAGCCAGGGCCCAAAGCTTCCAGGGCCCCGGTTGCTTGGACATTTCGGCCATCTCGTCTTCACCTTCCAACTGTTGATACTTCTCAGCCGTCACCCCAAAGTAGAGCTCGAGAAGCGTTACCGCTAGAGCAATCAAAACAGTGTTTCTGAAGTTGTCTGGCTGCGTCTTTCCCACGGTACCATTGGCCGCTCCAACAGCCGTTGGCGCTAGATATGGGTCCTGAATGTTGATCGGCTGTGTAGTGTTTGGCGTTCGGTGGAACAGAATATCTCGAGCAGTCCACTCATTAGCTAGCCACGGAGTCGAATTCAAGTACAACACACTGGATGCCAGTGTCACGGCCAGACTATATCGGTCCTTCATGCTGAGTTTTGAGCGCCTGCCGTTGATCATTGGCGGCTGCCTCAGCAGATCCTCCAGGGATACCATTTCCATGCTTGGAACCTGGGTTTCCAATGTATCAATCGAGTAAGCGCCACGCAACTTGCTTTTGCTGTCTAGCAGAAACCCGATTCTTGGGGCATTCTTGTGTAATTGTTGAATTGATGCACACAAGTCCTTCACCTCTTCCCGCAAGGCAAAGGGCTTCTCGGCTGGATCCATCACAGCGTATGGCGGAAGGGTACCGAAGCTGACGCCCTTGGTGATTCTGCCATTGTTAGCAACCAAACTTTTCACTAGCACGGACGCACATCTGTGCTACTACACGCAGCTCATGCGTATTCATCACTTACTTTGCCTTAGGAGATGGCATGGCAGCGAGGTACTCGTCCTCGTCTTCTACACTTATCTCTGCAGCTTGCACTAGCCAAGACACACCGCTCATATCAGACGCCGCCGTCGAAAAAGCAACCTTAAAGCAAGTTTTCGGCATCGCCATTGGCTTCTGCCCTTTCGTAGCAAAGACATGCTCCCGAGGCTCTAGTTGGAGGCTTGTTCGGTGTGAGAGCTTGCATGAACATGACCAGCATACACTCAACGACTCGTGTAGTGTCTTGGCATACCGCTGTAGCTTTTGCAGTCGTGAGGCATACGAAGGCTTGGTCGCTCGGTGGTACGTCTCTATCTTCTCGCTCTTTTCGGTAAACCTTTCGAGACTTTTGTTACATTCATCCAGTTCTTCTAAGAGCGCTTTGATCGTCTTCTTATTCATGCCAAACCGGACACGCTTCCTGAATTCAAACTTTTCATTGGCTTTCTTAGGGTTTGCGATCAGCAGTGCCTCAAGATCATTCCGTGTAGCCTGTGATTCAAGTCAGCACAACTCGACTAACCTACCCCATCCCTTGCCTACCTCGGTCGCACGGTCCAAATCCAGCTTGCTTGCAATTCTCTTAGTTATTCTTTCAATCTCCATCATTGTTCTCTGGTACGACTTGTACGTATTCTGGAGCTTATCTTGGAGTGCGCCCTCTTTGCTTCTCCAAAGGTCCTGCGAGGATCCAGGGTCGCTCATCATTAACGCGAACTCGGCATCTGATGTAATCGACCCGAAGAGGAGCTGGATTGTCTGGTCATAATGATCATACTGCGCTCTGAGTTTTCTTATGAATACAGGTAACTCCTTGTCCCTTCCAAAGAAACCCTTGATAGGGTCAAGGCCTTCATTGTAGCTCTCGATTGCTAGGTTGCTGTCAGCTCCTTGTTGCACCCTACTCACGCCCATACCCATGCGCACCTTGGATAATCAACGGCAGACAGCCAAGAACAAGACCAGCTATCTCTATGCCGCTCATTTTGGTGTGTCCTCATAGTATGCAAACAGAGACAGTGGCGCTTGCCATGGGCGTGTGCGTGGAGGGGAAGGTACGAGTGGGGGGCCTTGCGCTGGCTCCCGAAGCAGACACCCGTGAAAACACGCTCGCCACCTCTAGTAGCCAAGGCCAGTGACTCTGAATGTGCTAGAGTTTTTGAGTTGCATATACATCTGCAGTTTGTTTATGAGGTGAGTCGTTGAGATATATGAACGAAAGGCTGCCTAAGACACAGCCTAAGCTGAGCCCCCCACCAAACTGCAAAAGTCCTAGCATCACGAAATCTATACCCGACTAGGCACTCGCAGCTGAGGTTACAAATCACCATGAGATCAGCCTTCACAATACACCCTTAGGAATATGAATCACTAAGTGTCCGCAGGGCAAAATTCGTTCGTGGTCTGAATTCTGAGCCCCTCCTTCCCCGCTTGCGCATACCCAACATGCCAACTGCTCGCCATGTCATCCCTACGACTTGCGACAGCCTCGAATGTGCGGGCATTCCAGAACCTTACGACTGCGCTCAGTATCAACGACTGCAAATGGGCCCACGCCATCGACAAAGAAGCGCTTGAAGATGAAATAGGAAGATTTCGCGTCTGGGCCGGAAATCTAGGGGCTCTCCAAAAAGGCCACAGCTCACTTGACTACCGGCTACGAGATTCACCCGTTTCCAGCACCAACACACTGAAGCTTCTCCAAGAACTTGAAACCAACGTCAATGAAGCCCATGCAGTGGCGTCTGGAGCTCGTCTGCCCTACGAAGAGCAAACCCCACCCGACCTGACTCAAGACGACGATAACGACGATGGCTTCTTCAGTGCAGACTCAGACGACGAAAACAGCAGCAACAGCAGCGATGAACCCAGAACTGAATTAGGCATGCGCTTCAGAGAGATTGTCGACATTATCGATAATCTCTACAAACTTAGCGTTCGCATCCGGACGCCGGGTCTCCGCTCACGATCGCTCAAAGCATCGTCTTACACGCAGAAGGATCCCGAGACAGGGGTCGATCTCTTCGACGTGTATGCCGCGCAGGATCTCAAGCATGTGGAGGAGTTGGTGGCGTTTCTGCGTCAGCCATATCTAGGGGATTGTGCACGGGAAGAGCAGGATTTCTTGATCAAGAGGCTGAGTGCGGCGGTTACGCTTCGCAGACGGCACTTTAAGTACTGGAAGCGACATCGTGACAAGTTGAGTGCGGCTCACCTAGCCGACGAGGTGCAGGAAGTCAATGTCGCTGCTCCAGTTGATGAAGCGAAGCCGGTTCGTGGTGATGGTCCAGATGCAAATCCAATAATCCCCATTGTCACGACTCTCAAAGAAGCACCGAGTCAGAAGACTGGAAAAACACTGCTCTCAGGCACAGAGGCAACGCAACTCCACCAACCCTTGGACGATATAATAGATAACAAATCAGTAACAAGTTATGCCGTAACAGTGAGAGATGTACACGGAAAAAGCATCGAACTTCCCCCGCCACCTAAAACGGCGAGCAACGACAAAGACTTTGAATGTCCATACTGCTGGGTTGTTTGTCCTGCGAGATACAGCAAAGGAAGACCCTGGAGAACTCATCTACTACAGGACTTACAGCCATATTGTTGTACATATCCAGACTGTGAGAGCTCACATCTCCTCTTTCGCAGCCGTAGAGAATGGGCTGAGCATGAAGCAAGCCACCGCAAGGTTTGGAGATGCCCAGAGCACCCAGATGCTGTATTCGGTTCTCAGTCCGGCTTGGAAAATCATCTTCGACAAAAACATCTCGACAGCTTCCCGGAAAGCCAGCTGGAAACTATTGCAAAAGTGGGCGAGGCTACCGCAATAGACTTGCGAGTGGAATGCCCAATATGCTGTGCGCCCGCGGATACCAAAGAGCTAGGCGACCTGCCAAGCCATATTGCCAACCATTTGGAGCGAATCGCAACCTTTGCTCTTCCTCATGGTCATGAAGACGATTCAGATGGCGCAAGTGGTATCGCAAGCCAGGGCAGTACTAGTTCTAGATCCCTTCTGGGCTCTGTATCTGCAGGCGTGGCGGATGAGCAGGAGAAGGAAAAGGACAACCAGGATTGTAAGTTTATGGCTATACAAGAGCACCGTATTCCACAGTGCATCAGCTAAAGCGTGTTTAGTAGCTACCCTGCAGCCTGACCAGGCTAAGCCAATTGATGTGGCTGGTCCCGGTCACGATGCTCTCTCTACAGAGAACCTACAGCAACTCCCCGACACGAGTCGAAATGCACTGGACATAATCTCAAAGCAGCTGAACAGCACAGACAGCCCGTACCATCAAGAGCTGGGCCGAACTTCGAGCCTACCACCGCCCCTTGAGGTGAAGGACATCGCGACACTGAGCTCATTGTATCGGTCACAGCGACTATTACAAACCGACCAGAGCTACGCGCCAAATGATGTATACAATCGTACGATCTCATTCTGTTCCCATGACTTGACAAAGCTAAAGGTAGATGCTATTGTCAACAATGCTCCCCTGACCTTGACACACACACCACACTCGGGGACGTTACACCACACCGTGTTAGAAGCTGGTGGGCCGCTTCTCTTACAAGAGGTGAGATCAAAAGGTAAACTCGACCCAGGCAATGTCACATGGACTCACGGGTATAACCTCCCATCGTCGTTTGTTATTCATGCTGCTGCACCGACGTTTGTTGGGGAAGTTGGTCTTACTAAATTCACTCTTCTTGGAGATTGCTACCGCAATGCATTGGATACGGCGACTGAACTTGGAGCCAGAACGATCGCGTTTCCTTGCTTGGGCACCGGAGGCGGTATTTTCCCTCCTCGTCAAGCTGCACGCACAGCACTCCAAGCAGTTCGCGACTGGTTGGATGCACGCCCAGGAAGCCCGCTGGAACGTATAATCTTTTGTACCATGGTAGCAGAGGACCGAAAGGCTTACACCGACTTTTTTCCTGTATTCTTTCCACCTACACACAGTGATCTTGATAGGGCAAGAGGATCGACGTTGTCCCCAAATCATGCCCTGCTGGGCGCTCAGATCTTGGACACATTGGTGCAAGTACAGAAAGCAACCACAGCACTCGCGAGTCCGCTTTTCGAGGATGTCCCAGAAGCTCAGCAAGACTACAATACCCTCCGGCGGATCAATGGTGCATTGGATTCCATGCATGACCATTCCCATAGGTTCGAAACGCTCGAAACAAGCCAGCAAGATTGCAAACTGCTATCCTCCGTTCTATTGGATCTATGCAGAAGCATCATAGAGATGGCCCAGATAGCAAAAGAACGCACTGGAAGAACGTATCAGGAGTTACGGAACAAGGCTGACCAGGATATGCGTGCGAAACACGGCTTCGATCTCAGGCGATATCTAACATACTGTTGGACTTTTGCAGTCGATCTCAATCAGGCCTGGGAGTCAGGAAAGACTGGACGGGATATGACAGAAATACGCATAAAATTGGGGATTTACATGATTGGAAAGGAGAGACAAGCAGTTGAGGGTGTTCCTGACAACCCATTCATGCCGAATCGGGTTGCTGGCGGTGGTCCCGCTGACAAGAGGCAAGTCTTATCCACGCCTTTCTTCCATGATTCCACCGCAATGAGTGCTTACACTCAAGACAGCCATGAACAGCATCACCCTGGTTTCAGCCTTCTCATCAGCGACCTAGATCCTACCGTAACCGAAATGAGCCTCTTCCAACTTTTCGAGAAGAAGTACTCCTCTACCGAGTCCGCAAAGATCGTTTCCGACCCAATCAGCGGCACATCGCAAGGTCACGGACTCGTCTACTTCAACAACAAGGAAGACCAACAGAATGCCCTGTTCGGAATGCAAGGCGTCTACTGTGGCAATCGCCCTATGCGTATTTCCGTTGCTGAACGTAAGGACAACGTCGATCGACAGGATGCTGAGACATCCGCGCAAGATTCTGCATCACCTGTTTCTCATCGCCAAGGTATAGTCAAACTACATCAAATACCGTCTGTAGCACGGTTTTACCAACTTGGCGCTATCGAAGCACAATCTACTCTTGCGCCCCCATCTGCAAGCTTCAATGACACTGTCTGCTTGATAAAAGAAGACATTACAAGACTGGAGGTGGATGTGATCGTCAACGTTACCGACAGGTCCTTTCAGGGTATGGGTACTTTGGATCGCACCATCTTCAAAAAAGGTGGCCCAGAACTGCAATCAAGACTCGAACAACTTGGCAGGTGCAAGACAGGTGATGTTATAATAACTCCAGGGTACCTTTTACCAGCCAAGTACATCCTACACGTAATCCCGCCCGGGGTATTCCGAAGCGACACCAAGAACATACTGCGCAACCTCTATCGCGATGTCCTGCTGAAGGCCACACATTTGGACGCCAGATCAGTCGCTATTCCTTGCATCGGGAGGGGTCCGGCTCGGGATTGTGCGGCACTGGCCATGGAGGAAGTCAGGCGGTTTCTACAATCAAAAGAGCCTGGTGGTCTGGAAAAGATCATATTTACAGTGTACTCGTCGAACAACGAGTCCATCTACAGAGGACTTTTGCCTGTATATTTCCCACCACCCGAGGGAGCCACTTCCAACCGGTCAGAAGCTCAGTCTCTCAAGAGAGCAGAGACTTCACCATCCAAGCCAATGTCAGGACCCAAGAATTCTCAGTCCAGTCATTCAGAGCAAGCATCTCAAACTGTGTCAGATGAAAGGCCTCTAGCTGCGGTAATTGTCAGAGCTTTCCTCTCAGACCATGAAAACACCACACCACAGCCCATCTGTGAAGATCTTTGCGTGATTGAGATATTCCGAAACTCATTCACCATTTCCAGGCTTTCTGACCATCTCGCGAGTCCCTCATTCATGTCATTTGGTATAACACTGGACACTAAGGTGAAATCACTGTTGGGTTTCTACGATCTGGCCATCTCAGATGTGCAGAGAGATTCTGCACTGCCAGGGGACAGAGCTAAGGTGCATATTCGATGTCCCGACCTAAAAGAGGTAGCCGTACTGTCCCAGTCCTTGGATCAAGCCATCAAGCATGTCCGCCTCGAGTTTGGCCGCTACATAGCCCGCGAAGAGGTCCGAGCCGAGAGGTCACTGGCCGAGAAGGAGAAGGAGCGCGCAGCAATCCGCGAAGCAGAGCGCGAGCGCAAGAGGTTGGACCGCCTTCCATCCTCGGCAAAAGGGAAAGGAAAATACACTTCGGTTCCAGCACCAGAAGCAAGCAGGTCAGATTCTATTCCGGATTCCGAATCAATCCAGGATCTCGAGCCACTTTTAACTCGCTCCGATCTCTCAGATGACCAAGAACCAGAGTCGCGACGCAGATCTATAGATATTTCTGAAATGCACTCAGACGAGGAGAAAGAAGGAGAGGGAGGGTCATCCTCAGCAGCGGATTTAGTTCGGCCAGATCCAGACACCGATTCCGAGGACGACGAAGATGGGCACGGCTCCAGGAATGTCCCAGAAAATCCACTCTTTAAATTCAGGGAATTGAATCTTTCTGAGTCCGAAGAAGAAGCCGAGAAGAAAGAAGAAGACGTGGGTCTACTTTCAGAAGAAGCAGGAGAGGTACAGGGCAGCTTGAGTGCTGCAGAAACATCAGCAGAGCCTATACCGGATATTGACTCCAATTCCAAGCACGATCAAAACCGGCAAAACGTCAGAGACGACCAAGAAGGCCTAATCTTCGGACCCAAATCTCCCGTTTTTGCTCCACTTTCAGAGGCAATGTTTGCACTGCCTCTAGATAGGCTAGCTGATTCAGCTAGAAAAACAAACGTCCCAGGATGTTTCAACTGCAGGAAGGCACATGTCCGCTGCGACTCCAAGCGTCCTTGCGGCCCTTGCGTGGCTTCGGGGAAGCGGGTTAGTTGTCATGTACCTACCTAGAAACATATTTTAGGAGTACTAATACACGAGACAGGAAACATGCAATTCTTCCACAACAGGGGGAAGCAGACAAGAAGCACAAGGTTCAGCTTTAGCAGATAAAATACGTCGTCTGAAAATAAAAGTAGCAGACACGGGAAAAGGCAATTCGAGTGCTGCTACCGCTGCTGCAGAACGTATACCAGGTATAGACTCCGATCCCAAGGATGACCAAGACACTGTTAGATCTGTACCAGAATTGGAAGAGATCGCTTCGGATGAACATCCAGTAGAGGGGTTTTCTAGCCTGGATGCTGCAGCAGCAGATGCACACAAGATAGACTCTAGCCCCGCAGCACCGGAAACTCACAAAGAGCAAGCCCAGGAAGAAGATCCCCTCGACACCAAAATCATTACTCACCTCACAAACGACTACCTCTCGCGCCCGACATCTTACATTGGCCAGCACATCAACGATATAGCGGTCGCGCTGAACACGGATACTGCGACATTAACTGCACGTCTTGCGTTTCTTGAGCGGAAGGGAGAGGTGCATAGGACGGTGGATGATGAGACGTGGGTTGTTGATGGGGTTCGAGGGGAGATGAAGCCTGTAGTTTCTCCTTCCATCGGTGGGGACGTAACTGGGGGGAAGGAGGAGGGGAATACATGGGAACAGTTTTTGTCAAGATCTAGATGACGACACTATGTAAACATCTGAAAATGTAGAAACGAGAATCGAGAGAGTTGGAGGCACACACGTTGGCCATGGACCAAGGGAAGAGGAAATTTGCTGTCATATCACACATTGCCCAGTGACAACGCAGTCAGTCACTGACGGCCAAGCTTTCATTGATAGTCTGTACAACTATGTCTTTGCCTGAGATGGCCAACACCAAGGATTGCCCACAACCCTTACCTTCGTCAGGTCTACCCTCCTATCTCTCATCTAACCCTCCACCGCGATCCCCAACTCCCCATCCTCAATAGCGCCCAGAAACTCTGCAAGATCCTCCCCCCGCTCATTCAGCACAAACCCCAGCGTCTGGACCCACGTCTCACCGTTGTTCGAGAACCAATCGTAGTCTGGACACAAACTCTTGACATACGCCTCGACCATGCCCTTGAGCGGGGCATTCTCCTTGAGATGCAGTATCTGGCCAGGATCAAGCTTGAGATAGTCTTCCACAACATAGTAGTGTGGAATATCGTCGCCCCAGCCTTCAGCGCCTACTTCGTGCGAAGGGTGCAGGGAGTACTTTGAAGCTGCGTAACGAGAGGTGTAGGTATTTGTGTTGTTGAAGTGGGTAGAGAGGGGGTTTGGGGCGAAAGGGTTGAAAGCTTGGGGTGCTGTGGGCGGGTAGTTGAGGTGGATGTTGAAGAGAAGATGGTGTTCATTTCCAGGATGTCTCTTTTTGAACTTCCGGGCTATGGTGCCGTTGGAAGGACAGACGTTGCTTTTTACGACTTCGCGCATCACGTTGTGGACGTCGGCTATCTCAGCAAGTTCCCACGTGCTCCAATTGTGCAGAAGGGCGGCGCGCTTCAGGACAACGAGGCGCGTGGCACGAAATTCGCGCGGGTAGTCACAGTTGTGAAAGGCGCGCGAGTACAGCCAGATGCGGTAGATTGCCCGTCGTATATTGTACCGCTCGTTGGCTGTCAACAACCGGCGGCTCTCGAAGTTGTGTTTCCACTTCTTGAAAGGGTATATCTCGCACCATTTTTCCGCGACGCGACCGTAGTTCACGATTTGTTTGAGAAAGGCGAATGAGAAGGGGACCGAGCGAACGATGTGTGCTGGCTGACTAGCGTTGTGCGTAAGGAGTTGGGTAAGATCGTGGAGTGGTCCAAATTGCGTTTCGGCTGCGCCCTCGAGTATGACAAGTTTCTGAGATGAGGAATAGATGCTGCGGAAGCGTTTGCAGGTGGATGATAGGGCTGTCACGTCGGTGACTGTGCCACAGGATAAGAAAACCTGCACCACGAGCTCTGTGGCGAGGTCTTCGAATAGCATCTTGGGCTTAAGTGGACAGTTTCGATAGTGGTTAGTTTTTGGCAACTTGAAAAGTCAGTACTTGAAAGTGCATCCTACAAAGTACATGGCTTCAGATCGGTTGCGCTACTCACTCGTGTATTGTCACTTTGGTATATATCTATAGTATACTTTTTGGCGCTGATTTGTATTTCTTTTGAGAAGACCAAACCTGGAAGTCAAGTTCTTGTTTTCGACTGTCCAGCCTTAATCGTACTGGATGATCTCTCGATCAATCGGCGCGTAGCTATTTTGCTTTCACACCGACGCGTAACTGGTGGTTCAGATGGATTGGACCCCTCCGTTGGGGCTGTAGGTAGAAAATGTGACAAGAATTTGTGAAGACATGATGCAGACAGACACGGGCTCCCACAAGCCGTGTTTGGAGGCCATGGACATGTTGACGGTTGAAGAAGCAGTCAGGAGTCATCATCGCAGTGCAGCCGTGTAGGTTGGAAGATGGCGCCAAGTGGAGCCAATCTGAGTTGTGGGGACCAATCGGTGCGGAGGTGGAACGATGGCGTCAACCGCCGCGAGGCACGCGTGCCCGCAAAGTTGCAAACCGCATCGATACCTAACTTTTGTAAACCTGGAGTCTGAAACGGGTGGGAGAAACAATGCAGCACGCAAATGCCGCATCGCATCAGCCACCAGCCCTACTCTGCCTCCCAATCGAGCTCCGTCGTCTGATCTATAGTCTCGTCCTCCCGCATACGACAACCTTCGATGTGCGTTTCCAGCGCTCCATTGACTCGCCCCCAAAGTCCGAATACAATCTGACCTTCGTCCGGCAGAAAAATGGCGACGGGGGTTGGCGAATGCAGCGGACGATGCCACGGATGGACCGTGAGACAGGCAACGACATTGTATGGCGGCGCGGAAGCACGACGCTGCTAGCCGTGTCACGACAGGTGCACGAAGAGACGGCAGACATGCTCTATGGCGATAACACGTTTGTGATCGATGTGACGTTCGATGCAATTAATTTCCGGTACCGCTGGCGGACTGCGAATAACCTCACTCCCAATCAGACGTATCAATTCCTAGATCACTTCTCGCAGCGGAACCTCCTGCGTATCAAGAACTACGTTGTAAATGTCGAGTCTGTTGATGACTACACGGGCATGATCAAGTATAACTATGGCGGGCGAGGCTTGTCGGCGGGCATACACAGGAGAGTACGCGAGCTTGTGGACTTGCTGGTCGCAGCGCCGCAACTGCACCGAGTGCAGGTGCACTTGATCGACGGGGCCATAAGTCGAGTCAAGTTCCCAAGTGGCAGGGTGCACCGGGTGCAGGATGAGAACAATATCGCGCAGGCACAGTTGGTGCTGAATCCGTTCAGAGCGCTGCATGGAGTCCGCAAGGCTGTGGTTAGTGGTGTCGACGATGAGTACAAGGAGGAACTAGAAAAGAGCATGACGGCACAGGAATGACTACAGCTTTTGTATAGCCATGTGTAATCAACCCTAAATCAGCACACAAACCAACAGAGACTTGCACAGCGGTCGCTCAAGACGAGCTACCCACGAGTTGATAGCTATTGGGTATATCGCTATACATGCAGGCGTATGCCAATACCAACCAATCGACGCCAATCCTAAGTAAGATGCATCCCATTAAACGCCACTTTTTTTGCCCCCGAAAAAGAAAACATTGCGCACGACTTATGCAAACAGCACGTTGTCGCTGAGGGGGTCTTTCTCCTTCTTGCGGCCGCCATGCGACGTCAGTCCCAGTTCCTGGTGCTTGAGCAGAGTATCCCTCTGCGCCTCGGTTCGCTTGTTGAACCTGCTGGCCTTGGACTTTCTCAGGTCGGAACGGATCTGGTTGGGCGACACGAACTCCTTGTTCTCGTAGATGATAGGGCCTCCGAAACTGGACTCCTGGATGACAATAGGCGTGAGGACAAAACGAGGGCCGATTTCAACGAGGCTGACGTCGAGCTCTCCCTTGTGGTGCTTTTTCTTGGGCGCGGGCTCGTCGACATCCATGTCTTCGCCGTCTGCAGACTTCTTCTTGCCTGGCTCGCTCTCGCTAATCTGGAAGACGCGGACCCAGATCTTGCCGTCTGCAACCGTGAAGCCCATGACGTGGTCGACAAAAGGCTTTACCTTCCTGCTCGTCTTGGGGACACCGAAGATTTGGGTGAAGAGTTCCTTGATGACCCGCAGATGGGCCTGCTTGTCAAAAGCCGCGTCGAAAGAAAGAATTGGCCGGGATCCCTTGAGGCAGTTGCCGATGAAGTTGAGCTCCTCCATGGTGTGCAAGTTCTGGAGATGCATCTTGACCGTGGGTCCATTAGGAGGCTTGGACATCCAGCAGTAGAGATCCTTGCCTTTGCGGGCCTCGAAGAAGAGGACATTGTTGCAGTTGTAGAGTTCTGGTCTGGTTAGCCTCAACTCAAGGTACGTTAATGAATAGAAAAACACATTCACTGTGTACTCTTATCATCAAACAGTTTGAAATTAACTGGGGGTTCGTACCTGCTAGCTCATTAAGCTGGTAGAGCTTCGTCTTGGTGTCGAGTTTGGCTTCTTTTCGGCTATGGGGCCTTTGCAAGATTAGCAAATAGTCTTTGCGACGTGATTTGGCAACTGCTCACATCAAAGAGTACAGATCCTGCAGCAAATGTCGGTGGCGGAATGTGACACCTCTTGAACTCTGTCGTCTGTTAGCAAGGATTTTTTCTCTATCATTTTTTTCTTCTTCTCTTTGCGCAGACAAATGGCATACCAGAATCAGGACACGCTGCTTATTTCTCTTGACACCAACATCCTTCTCCTC
>JAODYC010000142.1:61971-75045 GCA_026262405.1 Curvularia hawaiiensis | reverse complement strand
AAAAAAAAAAAACTGCACTCGGAAAAGAAGAGTCAAAGAAAAGCCTTCCAAATGTGATGACCGATTGATGAGGGCGCACGCATATTTCATGAAAGAGGAGAGAGAAACAAGAAAAGAAAAGAGAGCCCTTGTTTTTTTGTCATGTTGGTTTGATCTTTCTTTCCAGTCTTGATCTCTAAATCTCTATTTTGCTGTATCCCTCTGCACCCTCGGCAATGGGTTGTGCGACGTCGGCGTCGACACTGTCGCGCTTGACACCCATGCTGTCCTCGCCCTTGCCAACGCCAAACATTCTTATGGCTTCGGTAAGTGCCTGCACAGCATCCTCGTTGCTCATGCTGCCAGGCAGACCCTGACCGCCGATTGAGCTGCTGATCTTCTTGGTTGCGTCTTCCAGGGCGCGGACGCGGCGTTGGAAGTTCAGGCGGTCCATGAAGAGTTGTTGGCGGCGGCGTTGCAAATCGCGGCGCTCAGCGGAAAGGAGCTTCTCGAAGTCATTGAAGTGGGCGAGCTTGAGCTGGAGCTTCTGCAGTTGGAGGTTGACGGCCCCTGAGACGAGGCGAGTAATATGTCGTTCCTCGTGAGAGGCGAGTGCTGAAGAGCGCGCTGCAGAAAGGGCGAATGGGAGGGTTGCTAAGGGGTTGGTGCCGGAAGACGACTCCGTTTCTTTTGTGGCTACTGCAGTGGATTCGGCTGAGGTGTCAATGTCCATAGCGTCTCCACCTTCTGGCTTCACATCTGTGGCGGTTGCTGCGGGCGTAGACTGTTCGCCCTCCTTTTCCTTGCCCTTCTCTGAGGGAGCTGTAGGGGCCTTGTTGATCTTGTCCTGCAAAATGCGCTTCATCTCGGTAACGCTGCGCCCTGAAGCTACTGCAGCTTCGGTAACATTTGCAGGTGCAAGACCAGCCAGGAAGCTGACCACACTCAGAATTGGGTTGTCTGCATGGTGGATGGGGACGCGGCCTTCGCTGAGGTACTCCAGGTCGCGTAGGAATTTAGTCGACGGTGTCGCCGATTGTGATTCCGGTAGGTCTGCCTCGACGTACTTGTCCTCGATTTCCAGCTGTAGGAACTTCATCACACACTGTTCCCGAGTCTTAGTTTGGACGTGGTCTGCGACACGGTTCCAGTCGTCGTCAAACTCCTCCAATCCTTCAAGGAGCAGAAGAGTCTCTTCCTCTGTCCACTTTTCCTCAGCCTCAGTGGCCGCCAAATCCTCTGGGTTGGAGATCTTGATGAAATCTGCCGATGATGTACCAGAGGGAAAGTTGCCCTCTACGAAACACCTGGGACATAGATCCCGCTTCAGGCCTCCAGCGGCCTTCAGTTGTCCTGGCTGCTCAGAAGGCTTCGTCTCGTGGAAATGTACGCGCGTGCATTCAACACCGCAGCTAAAACAGTTGATGACCTTTGTCGGCTCTTTCGCGGCAGCCTCGAGATCCTTGACGTCGACCGGTCCACCGTTCGCACCCGCTTCTCCATTGGCTGTCTTGGGTTCTGCCGAAGCCTCCTTGCCATTGGGCTCATAGATATTTCGTCCTGTAAGAGACTTGGTCTCGCTCTTTGCAATCGGTTGTTGACTTGCTGCGCGGTCAGTCACTGCAAGTTGCTTGCCCTCCGTCACTTTTGAGCCTGGCCCTGGTTGGAAGGGCTGTAGTCCACGGGGCGTATCGACAGTGACGCGGAAGTGGCCAGTAAATGGTGGACCAATGTTCGACGGGCGTTCCTGCGGGTCAACCTAAATGCTGTCAGTATTGTATCGAGCGCAGCGTGAAGTGAGATATACTTGGTAGTTGATTAATCCCCATTGTTCAAGGAAAGCGTGTACGCGCATGATAGCGCACACGTCTCCGGCAAGATTCCTGCGGCATGCGGTGACTGTGAGGTACTCTGATGGGTTGAGACGGTATGTGTTGATCATGAAATCACGGTAGTCACGGTAGACGGCTGGGGTCTTGCTGCGATTGCGGTTGTTGAAGAACTCTGGCAGGGCTTTGCGCTCGCGGTAGTCGATGTAGCGCATGTCAAACCACGTCGCATAACTTGGAATGATAGTCGCATATGTCTGGGTAACGAAGTGTGAGCGTGCTGCTGATTGCAAATCGGCCTTTGCTTGTGCTTCGGGATCCACAACTTCGGCGCCCTCGCCGCTTTCCTTCTTTGCATCGTCGACACCACCCATCTCTTCGTCGTCCTGACCGTCTGCGTCTTCGGCTTCTGGTCGCGGCCCTTCGGGTGCATCTAGAGGATTGTCGGATGCAGCGGCAGGTGTGGCAGTCGTGGGCTCATTCGAAGACTCCTTAACAGCAGTGTCGTCGAGCATGCTCGTGTCTGGTTCGGGATTAGGATTTATCTTTCGATTATGTCTAAAATTCTGGCTAGGAAAGGAAGATAATAAGGATGATTGTAGGTTGAAAACACGTTCAGGGTCATCAAGCCGACGTGGCTGGGAATGGGTGTAATGGAACAAGCACAGAAAGCTACGACATACCTTGATCAAGCGCATTGGTATCTGCGGCACTGTCTCCGGAGAGAGTTGGGTCCTGTGCGGATGCGCTTGTTGTCGCGTCGTCGGCCATAGCTGGGATAGTGCTGAGCAACACCTACGATGCGATTAGGCGCTGGAAGGCGTTTCGCGGTGCTGCAAGAAGAAGTCGCGACGCGCAGGAGCGTGGAACAATTGCGCGATCGCGATGAGGATGAGCGAGGGTATTGCAGCCGTGTGGTTGGCGAATGAGGGTGGGGATGAGGGGGGTTGCGATGGGTGGGTTGAAGTCGCGTCTGAAGTTCGCGATGCTCTCGAACGCCTAAGCAAAAGTCCACTAAGGAGCAGTTGGTCACGTGATGCTGATGGCGCCCTGGCTAGCGCCGGATATCCAACCTGGTCAAACCGAGGTTCTAGTTGGGGTCGTCATCGCCAGTCTTGAACTCGGTCTCCCATCTGGTCTTCTCGCTCCTGGCAGTCTTCTCTTCTCCCGGTGTTGCGCCAATCTTTGCCCACCATGTTTTCAGTCGCCCGCCATTGCGCCCTCCGCACTGCCCGCACTCGGCTTAGACAGTCGCAACCCACAGCCGTTCCTCAGTACTCCGCCTTCGCCCGCCTCGCCTCGACCCTTGCCATCCTCGAGCAAAAAGAGGGCAAGATTGTGTCCCAGTCACTGGCCGCCATCACAGCAGGAACAAAGCTTGGAGGCTCAATAACAGCCTTCATTGCGGGAAGTGGGGTCAAGTCCGCTGCAGAAGAGGCCGCCAAATCAAAGGGTGTTGAAAAGGTCATCTACGTTGAGAATGGTGCATACGACAAGGTCAGTAGCACAATCAGATACTGTGTTCGCAAGCTAACAATACCCCAGAGCCTACCCGAGAACTACGCGCCTCTCCTGGTAGAGAACATCAAGAAGGGCGGATACACACATGTCGTTGCTGGTCACTCAGCGTTTGGCAAGAACATCATGCCCCGTGTCTCAGCGCTCCTGGACACGCAGCAAATATCCGACATTACTGGAATTGAGAGTGAAGACAGTGAGTTGGAGGCTCTACCGTCGCGAAGCAGAGTACTGACACAACCTGCAGCGTTTGTACGACCAATCTACGCTGGTAATGCCATCATGACCGTCCAATCATCCGACAAAACCAAGATCATTACCGTTCGAGGTACTGCGTTCCCTGCGCCTGAGGCTGAAGGTGGAAACGCGACTGTGGAAGAGGGCGTCGACCCCAAGGTGGAGTGCCCGACTGAATGGATATCCGAAGACCTCCAAAAGTCCGACCGTCCAGACCTTGGATCAGCAGAGAAGGTTGTGTCAGGAGGACGTGGCCTGAAGTCCAAAGAAGAGTTTGACAGGCTCATGCCACCTCTAGCAGATGCGCTCGGCGCTGCCATTGGTGCTTCGAGAGCAGCAGTCGATAGTGGTTTCGCCGACAACAGTTTGCAGGTTGGACAGACTGGAAAGAATGTTGCGCCACAGCTCTATCTATGCGCTGGTATTTCTGGCGCTATTCAGCATTTGGCCGGTATGAAGGACAGCAAGGTCATTGCCGCCATCAACAAGGACGCCGATGCACCAATCTTCCAAGTCGCCGACGTTGGCCTTGTCGGCGACCTATTCGAAAAAGTACCTGAGCTTACAGAAAAGCTCAAGTCGCAGTAGAGAACAAATAGATACCAAAATCTACACATGTAAATTAGTTTTGACTATCCATAGCGAAATCGGAGCGGGATGCAGCTTTCGTTAATGTCCACTGAGTGGGTCATATGGGATTCTGTGCGGCTTACATGACGTTGACACCTTGGTTGACTAACTTGACGTAGGGGTTATTAATCTTGGCATGGATTAGACGAATATTAGCAAAGCTTCTCAGAGCTGACCAGATGGTATTTCCTCCTGCAACAAGGGTCCTAGCAGCGAATGTAATGTGCAGCTCTAAGCCGTGATAGTTCTAGCATGCAGTAGGCAAAGAAGGGCCGGAGGATCTTTTCATATAAAAGGTCTCGCATGAATCTTCACAACGTGGTGCTCAAGGTTCTCGTCTCTCCGTACACACGCTCACCGCATGTGAACATGCATGGATCCTCAGCCCTGTGTCAATATAGAGTCTTGGCGTACATCGGCGGCTGATCGACCTTACACCACCCACCCTTGCTCCACCGCCAGCCGATAGCCGAAAAGCCCGGTCCTTTGACAAGCTATATCGCCCGTCTGTACGAGCACGCGTGGCATTGTTGGTCCGGCAGAGTTTCTTCCTTCTCTCACTCTCATCGCCCTGTTGCCTTCCTGCTCGTGTGATGTCTCGCGACCCTCGACTTCAGCCCAAGAGCTAGCGTCGCTATTTCTGGTCACCTGGGGACAAGAATCCTCGCCACTTATAACATACTAGGCCCGCACCTGCGTGTTAACCGGAACACCTCATCATCGTGTGTATTACATCTGGATCATTGGCTACTTTTGCAGTCTGCCGAAGTTACCCTCTGCCATTTAGTTTTCGCGACAGACCAGAGTACTATCCCGGACAAACCGTCGCACTGTACTCTCCTACGGCACTGATTGCATTCAGCGATGGACGGACCCCTATCTGATAAGGATGCAGCATGAACATGAGGAGTTAAAACAGCCAACCGGCTTACAGCAAGGCCAGCAGAGAAATGAAGCTGAGCCTGAAACATCAAGCGCTCCGGGGACCGATGACAGCACAAAGAGAAGATGGTGGAATATATGGAAGAAATGGGAAAAGGAGGAAGCCGACTGGTGGTTCGCAAGTACTGGCATTCCACTGCTAGCAGCTACTCTTGGGCCGCTGGCCAATGTGAGCTCTATCGCTGCCTTAGTAACACCTTGGAGACAACAGAACATCATCAATGGTGAAGTCTTAACCGACTTCGAAGGGGTTCCGTTTGGCGATCCACGATGGTACGCGCGGTTTCCGACCAAAAGGTCTGAGCTGACGATATGCAGGTGTTATTGGATTAATGTCGCTTCTTTGATTTGTGGATTTCTCGGAAACTTGTTTCTCCTTCTTAACTTTACACAGCGAATACGATATATCATCGCCCTACCGGCCACTGTAATTCTTTGGTACCTGTCGTCTGGCTTTCTCATTGCAATCACTATATGCATGCAAATATATGCACCACCTGTCCGTCCAGAACAAACATACACCCAAGGATTCTGGTACGCTATTGCTGCAGCATCCTTCTACACCATATGTTCCATGATTCTGATGGTCAACATGTTGGGATACTTCCTTGGCCACTATCCAGAGAACTTTGCGCTCAGCGACAGCCAGAGGACACTTATCCTGCAGACTATGGCATTCTTCATCTGGCTGGCGGGTGGATCCGCAGTGTTCTCAAAACTTGAACAGGAAGCTGGCAATGATAGTTGGCGCTTCGCGGATGCTCTCTACTTTTGCGATGTCACCATCCTCACAGTCGGTTTCGGTGATATGGTTCCAACAACCAATGTAACCAGAGGGATTGTCTTCCCCTACTCGGTTGGAGGAATTATCACCCTAGCCCTTATTGTGTCTTCTCTATACACCGCCGTCCGCGAGCTGGGAGATGAAAAGATTGTTCAAAAACATGTCGATCGCTTGCGGGAAAGCGTCGTCGAACGCACGGTGACCAATCCATTCGATATCCGCCACCGCGAGCATAACGCCCATCGCCTTATTAGGAGACGCAAACTCGGGTTTCCCAGGATATCTGGGCCGACTGAACCGCGGCCCTTCCGTAAACCTTTACATGAGAACGCCCATCGTGCTTCGACTCTCCCACGCGTTACCCACGCACTTGGTATTGCTTCAAGTACGAGAAAGCTGGATTTGAAAGAAGAAAAGAATCGATTTGAGGTTATGCGGAAGATCCAAGCCGACACTAAGAGGTTCAAGCAGTGGATGTCCCTTTTCTGGTCCACTACCACGTTCTTGATCCTATGGTGTGTTGGTGCCGTTGTGTTCTCGATAACCGAAAGAAAAAGCCTGGATATGAGTTACTTCCATGCGCTTTATTTCTGCTACGTCTCCTTGCTGACCATTGGCTACGGAGACCTAGCACCGAAGACCAATTCTGGACGTTGCTTTTTTGTCATCTGGAGTCTGATCGCCGTCCCAACCATGACTATTCTAGTCTCAAACCTGGGAGACACAGTGGTAGCAAACTTTAAGAAATGGAGCGATCAACTCGCAGACTTCACCGTATTGCCTAAAGCAGGTATATGGCGAGCGTTTCTCGACAAGCACCCCTGGCTCCTTAATTGGCTTCAACGCTGGACAGAAAACCGTGCGCGCAAAAAACGTCTGGAGAGAGGATTTGAGGTTGCAGATGCCCGGCCGGAAAACAGTGGCTCAGGTTCGTCCAGTCTTGATGACAACGACAATGGGGACCTTGAAAATCCAGCCGAGCAGCAAGAGGGTGAGGAACCGACAGATGATCCCGAAACAATACCGGAAATGTCTACTTCTCAAGCTCTGACGAGTGCTTCTATATCACGCCAGCTAGCGCACTGTATCCAAAAAGTCGCTTCTGACTTGAGGAAACCTCAGAAACGCTACAGCTACGAGGAATGGGTCGAGTTCACGCGCTTAATCCGGGCAACGCACCCAGAACGCTTAGATCGATATCTAGGCATCAGCTGCAATCCCACAGATGACGAAAATGAAGAGGGGTTAGTAAATTGGGATTGGCTTGGTGACCATAGTCCTCTGGTCTCAGGAAACAGTGAGAGTGAGTGGTTGATGGAGAGACTTGTGGAGAGTTTAGTCAGATTGGAGAAGAGAAAGGAGGTTGCAAGGCGGAGGTTTGATATTGGGGCATTGAGAGGCATGGAGAGAAGGACAACAGAGATGCAGGATGATAGATGACAAGGCATGATGGCATGAAACTCGAATAGCGACCTGTTATCTTAATTGGTCGTGGTGTGTATCTTCTTTGGCTCTCGTATCTTAATGTAACGTCTGCTGGGATATTAGATACTTGGAATTGTATCTCTCAGCATTGAGAAGACGGAGCAGAGCAACACTGTTTACGTTACACTGACAATTTACGGAGGGTTCCAGACAGCACTAGACCTAGCAATGATGCGCGGTGTTCAGCCTTACGGCAGAGCTAGGCGGAGCCAAACACAGCGGAAATGCCAAGCCCGCCCATAGTCGCGTGAAGTCGGGTGGAAAGCCTGCGGGAGGCCTGATCTACCACGGAGCGTTCGGAATGGATACTGCAACAGGCGATCTGGAGTGGAATGACCATGATGCCAAGGGCTGTTACCACACTATGTCGGATTATCGGTGGCCGACACCCCGTCCACTGTAGGGAGACTTGCTCGTCGTGCAAATCACGACAATACAACAATTGTATGTTGATATGTTCCCGGATCGTAACCGTGTCTTGCTTCTTATTTAGCCGACAACATGAAACGTCAACATTAATTATTGTCAATTCGATGCCTGAATTAGGGCAGCCGCGCGTCCACAGGGCAACGCAATGACTCTGCTTGGCTCGCAGGTATTCGCTCAATTGGGAAGACCTTACGCTAAGCGACAATGTTGCGGGTTAGCGCCACCTCCGCCTCAAACGTTGAACAACACCGAGGCCTGCAGTATGACACGTATTTGTAGTAATGGGAGGTAAGATGCTGAAATAACTCACTCCATAGGCTGTTTACTGTCTTGGTCTCCATTTTTGCAGATGCGATTTGTCGAGTCAATCTCGACTTGGCTGTGGCGCAAACGGATACGGGTTATGCGAAGGAACGTGAACCTGAAAGTCCCGACGAGCCAGGCATCAACTTTTGTCCCCTGCTTGGCGCCGCTAGTTCTATTCATTTAATAGCACAAACCCTGCGTGCCAGGACAGTATCTACCCCTGTGCCGCTCATTCACACCTCACTATTATGAGCACTCTGACTGTTGAACCGCCGCCCCCTACTGCTGACTCTCCAGCAAAACACACTGCGGAGATGTCCCAAACGCCAATATCTGAGAAGACCGAGCAAGATGGTAATTTCAAGATTGTTGAGAATGCAGGAGCTGGCTCTGCGAAACCGAAGCAGGCAGCTAATGATGGCTTGAAAAACTACTTTGTAAGTAACTTTCGTTTGCAAGTCACTGTGGCTAAGGATCAAACGTGTAGCGTGTCTTTGCCTACGGAACTCGTTTGGACTATCTGCTCCTTCTGCTGTGCATTATCACGTCAATCGGCTCCGGTGTTGCCTTCCCCTTGATGACCGTAGTCTTTGGTGAGCTTCTTTCCCAACAAGAACGTAATGTAGCTTTCTAGGCCACTGACTGCCTCCAGGCCAACTCGTTGGGACATTTACAGATTACTTTACCCCAGGGACAAGTGTCACAGCGTCCGAATTTCAAGATGAAGTAGACGACTTGACATTGTACCTGGTCTACCTCTTCATTGCGAAGTTTGTGCTTTCTTATATATCTATGGTATGTGAAAGCCTATTCTATACCTACTTGAGACCCTAACAATGCTATAGCTCACTGTTAGGATCAGTGGCCTCCGCATTTCGGCTGCACTGCGTCTAGCATACTTGCGAGCTCTGTTTCGACAGCCTGTCAGTGTGATAGATACGATTAGCCCCGGAAAGGTTTCTACACGGATCACTACCTCATCAAACACAGTCCAGATCGCGATCTCGCAGCAGTTTGCTATGATGTTCCAATCGTTCGCATTCGTCATTGGAGCGTATATTATAGCATTCATCGAGAACCCATTGCTCACCTTGGTCGCTTCAGCTTCCCTGCCCTTCATATTGATACTCATGGGAGTTATAGTTCCTCCATACATACAGATACACAAGATCACGGAAAAGTATAGCGAAGATGCATCTGCTACGGCATTCGAGGTGTTTTCGTCTATTCGCGTCGTTGTCGCTTTCGGTGCTGAAGACAAGTTGGCACGGCAGCACAAAGAATTGCTGACCAAAGGAACAAATAATTTCAAAAAAGCCGCGCCTCTATCAGGACTCTTCTTCGCACCCATGATGGTGGGTCAGTATGGTACGATGGCCATCGCCTTCTGGTTCGGCATCAAACAGTATTCTGAAGGCAAAAATACCGATGTCGGCTCCATCGTGGTCGTACTGTTCGCGGTAATGATGGCCATTATGAACTTTGGGCGAGTTGTCACCCCAATCGTCGCCATTGCCAAGGCAGCGGCTGCCGCTGCCGAGTTGTTTAAGACTATCGACGCACCTGTTGCAGACATTTCGGGGCTGAAAGAACCAGAGGTTACAGCCAATGCCAACATCACGTTCCAGAACGTCGCTTTTTCATATCCAAGCAGACCAAACGTTCCAATCCTACAAGGGCTCGATCTCGAGTTCGAAGCTGGCAAAGTCACAGCTATCGTTGGTCCTTCGGGAAGTGGTAAGTTTTCAAGTGTGTTGAGTTGGTCTGAACGTGTACTGACATCCTACGTAATCTGGCAGGTAAATCAACTATTGCCGGTCTCATCCAGAGGTGGTACGATCTTTTGGGGACAACAGCCTCACCCATATTGAACGAAACCCGCGACGAATCCGAATCTAGCGCGCAAAACACCGAGAAGAAGCAGGATGAGACCCCCAAAAGATCTGGATGGTTCAAGAAGCGTACCGATGGTAAAAGCCAGGAGAAACAAACGAAATCAGCAAAGGACGATAAAAGTAAAGAAGAAGAGCCCGATCTTGGCCCCAACACATGTATTGGCACGGTGAAGATTGGGGACACCGACATCAGACAAGTCGATCTCAAATGGTGGCGCTCTCAGATTGGCATTGTGCAACAAGAGCCATTTCTCTTCAACGACACACTCTATAACAATGTCGCGTTTGGTCTCACCGGAACAAGATATCAAGACCTCCCGAAGGACGAAAAAATGAAAATGGTGGAGGAAGCATGTCGTGAGGCTTATGCTGAAGAGTTCATTTCCAAGCTACCGGAAGGCTTTGAGACTCTAGTAGGCGAGAGCGGTATTAAATTATCAGGTGGCCAACGTCAACGTATTGGAATTGCTAGAAGCATTATCAAGCAGCCACTTATCTTGATTCTGGATGAAGCGACAAGCGCGATCGATGTGCGAACAGAGCGCATTGTACAGCAAGCACTTGACCGAGTTTCGAAGAACAGAACGACCATTGTCATCGCCCATCGTCTCTCCACGATCAAGCGAGCGGACAAGATTGTCGTCTTACGCAAAGGGCAACTAGTAGAGCAAGGCACTCACGATGATCTGGTGAAGATTGAAGATGGTGTCTACTTCGGTCTAGTTCATGCACAAAATATCGCCATGGAAGCCGAAAATGAGGATGCTGAACTGGAGAAAATCAAGACTGCCGACAGTATAACCGCGGCAGAGAGAAAAAAGACTGACAATATATTGGAAGGAAAAGATCCAGAATACAAAGAACGAGGCCTGGTGAACAGTTTTGGACGCCTACTCTTCGAGCAACGCCATCACTGGATCCTGTTCAGCACCGCCATTCTCGGTATTCTCGCCAGCGGTACCGTCTGGCCCCTCCAAGCTTGGATCTTCGCACAAGTCATTAATGTCTTTACACTCCCACCAGACCAACTTGTCAGTGAGGGTAACTTCTGGGCAGGCATGTTCGGAGTGCTTGCCGGAGGAACATTCCTATCCTATTTTGTCATGGGATTCGCTTGTCACCTTATAGCTATATACGTCGCCCTTCAATACAGGCAAGAGTATCTGCACAACCTCATTCGAAAACGCATCTCTTTCTTCGACGAAGAGGGCCATTCTCCCGGATCTCTTACGTCGAGAGTGAGTTCAGACACGACACAACTACAGCAGCTGATGGCAACGGAAATGGGTGTGGGGCTGATTGCCGTTGCCAATCTCGTTGGCTGTATCATCATTTCCTTCGTCTATGGCTGGAAGCTTTCTCTAGTCGGCCTCTTTGCAGCTTTGCCAGTCATTCTCGTCGCAGGATATCTCCGTATGCGTCTGGAGCGCGAGTTCGAAACCAGCAATGCCAAAGTCTTCGAAGACAGTAGCCAATTTGCAGCTGAAGCTATTGGTGCTTTCCGCACAGTACTCAGTCTCATCATGGAAGACTTGATCGGTGACCGTTATGAAACCTTGCTAAGCAGCCATGTTGGAAGCGCTTTCTCGAGCGCAAAATATGGCACACTTGTCTTCGCAGGGAGCGATAGTATCGAACTAGCTTGCATGGCGCTCACGTTCTGGTATGGTGGCACACTCCTGGCGTCTCGCGAGTACGACAACGTGGACTTTTTTGTCATCTACCAGGCCATCGTACAGGGTGCTGCCGCAGCAGGCATGTTCTTTTCTTTCGCTCCAAACATGGCACAAGCAAGTGGTGCTGCCAACCGCATCCTGAGCATGCGTCCAACAAACACCGACAAGTCCGCTTCCTATGCATCTCTGGATACATCTGAACAAGGTGTCGGCGTGGAATTCCAGAACGTATACTTCACCTACCCATCTAGGGATTCACCTGTCCTCTCGAATCTCAACATCCAGATCCAACAAGGCCAATTTGCTGCGCTTGTTGGCGCCAGTGGCTGCGGGAAATCAACCACGATATCACTTCTTGAACGCTTCTACGACCCATCCTCAGGCCACATCTTGTGCAACGGGCAAGACATCACTACTCTCGATCCCTCAGAGTACCGCAAGCAGATCAGTCTCGTCAGCCAGGAACCCACACTCTATGAAGGCACGATTCGAGAGAATGTCGCATTATCCGTTGAAACAGCGACCGACGAGGAAATTGAACAAGCATGCCGTGACGCGCAGATTCACGAGTTCATCGCTTCTCTTCCTGATGGGTACAACCAACGTCTAGGACCAAAAGGCATGTCGCTATCCGGAGGTCAGAAGCAGCGTCTTTCGCTTGCCCGCGCCTTGCTTCGCCAACCAAAGCTTCTTCTACTGGACGAGGCGACGTCTTCTCTAGACTCCGAGTCTGAGAAGCTGGTGCAAGAGGCGATTGAACGGGCTGCTGGGGAGGGTAGACGCACCATTATCTCTGTTGCACATCGTCTGGCTACTATCCAGAAGGCTGATGTCATCTTTGTGTTGGGCAGTGGCAAGGTGTTGGAAAAGGGTGACCATCAAGCATTGTTGAAGAAGAGAGGAGTTTATTGGCAGATGGTAAGTTGTGGTCTCTTTTCGGCTTTGTCCATTAAAAGCATGCTAACGCAATCGCAGTGTCAAGCTCAGGCTTTGGATGCGTAAACCCAACTACGTGTTGTAATTTCTTTTCTGGTGGCATAGTGAATACAACATACAGATTTCATCTATATCGTAATAACTTGACATTTCTAAGTCATTCTTAGACCTCTTTTCTCCTTTTTCTTTTCTCTTCGGAATTGAGAAGTTTTTTTTGGTAATAGCTTCTATATTTAGATGCTTATAAGTCGTTAGATATTCGCAGCTGGTTCCCCGCTGTACTTTAAATGACTGTGATTGTACAACACATGTGCTCAGAAAGATACCATCTTCCCACAGACAATACGTTTGCAGACCCCAGTCGTTCTGCATTAGATTGTTAGGCCTGCTGAATATTGTTGTGTTCATCACAGACTAGCGCGGATTGG
>JAODYC010000142.1:42818-58386 GCA_026262405.1 Curvularia hawaiiensis | reverse complement strand
GAGGGGGAGGGGGAGGGGTACAAGCTTACCGCTTACATGTCCCTGGTAACAGGAAGATCGACTTCATACTCAACATGGGGTTTGCAGGCTTTGGTTGGATCGTGACGAATGCTGGAAGTTGTAAAGGGCTATTGGTTGTTCTTTGGAATCTCAACCGGCGGTGATAATCGGTACGAAGCGAAGAAGAAAGAGAGGAAAAAAAAAGCATCGTTTCGTGGGATCTCTCATCTCCGCCGTTGTCCAGAGAAAGCTTGGCAGCGGGTCAGGCCAACTAGCTACATACTACGTGGGAGAATCAGGCAACGAGATTACGGGCACGCGCGCGTATCGTTCATGAAGTGGAGTATTTTTGTACATAAGTACGGCGCAAATGTGGAGCCGAGGCCAGGGACCCTACATCGACGCATGTAGTATGCATGTGAAGCACCAACGGGTCAGGCTAGGCAGTCTTCAAGGCAGAAATGAGACCAGAACAAGCTGGGTAAGAAGAAACCGGAACCAAGTGGTTTTTAGTTTTGTTACGCGTGTTTCTCGTTCGTGAAAGCGGGTCTGGACTGGGTTTAGTCCAGCCCTTCCCGGCGCCATGGGCCGATAGGTAGGCTGCCTGACGAGCACAGAGGTGTCTGTCTGTCTAATGGGCTTTGGAGGATCAGCGACCAGCGACGTTGGTTGACTTAGGGGGAGCATGCAATTAGCCAACTTTAGCCTTCCATGAGGCGTTCCATGTACTCGGGGCCGCGAGGCTGTGTGTTGCGCGAGCCAATCGGTAGCCGCGTAAAACTAGACCTTGCTGCACATCTTCCTTTCAACGCAGCCCATGCCCCTAGGCAGTGCCATAACGCAATGACATGATGCGATCTTTGAAACAAAGCGCCTGGACTGTTGATGCCTAGTGATGGAGACATGTAATGAAGAAAGTGTAAAAGTGTGTGGAGCAGAATAGAAATGTAATGTCTTTGGTTACATGTGCAAGCTTAGTAACGGTTAGAAACACCCAACCCGGATCCTAAGCGTAACCTCTCTAATTAACCGCCTTGCACAAATCTCACCCATCCAATGCCATCCGCGTGGCCTTTCCCCACTGTAATTGACCGGTTTTGCACAGCCTCATGAACGGTAGAAATAATTTCGTACACCTCTGGGATCCTGATACATTGCCGATGTCGTCGCGTTGTAATCCTGCTGACTAGCTGCTGTACGTGGCGGCACATGTGGCATGGTCACATATGGAGCTTGGGTCGTGGGGGCTGTGTAGGGCGCGGACCGAGATAGTATTGGTTGCTGAGCAACTGGATAGCTGCTGTTGCCGTAGACGGAATGGCTTCGTGATGCGCCGGTGTGTAGCGAGGGTGATGAAGGGTGCATGTACGGGGTCGTTTGATTCCATGACGGGGGTGCATTTGAGCACAGTAGTGGTGGCTGAGCATATCCATATTGAGGCATAGAAGTTGCGGATTGATGCAAGTGCGGATTGGGAACAGAGGCAGGTACGCATATGGAGTATGGATGTGGAGATGACCACGTTGAGTAGGCGTCGTTGTCGAAACTTGACCATGAAAGGCGATTCTCTCTCCGCGACGATGACTGTAGTAAAGAATCATACATTGCGGGATTGGGGGACAGGTAACCGTCATCTTCGGCGTAGCTTGCTATTGGAGCTGGCGTGCTGCAATCAGACGGAGAGCTTGGAGCATTGGCGAGAGCGATGCCTTGATTCTGATATCGCCGCACAAGAACTGTGTAGCTGTAGATTGTTAGTGGAACACCTCGAATCTGTCTGCAAGTAACCTACCGATTCTTGATATCGTTTTTCGATCTTTCCGGGAAGTGCTCTCGCTGGATATCTTTCCAATGGCGCCCAAGTCGCTGAACTGCATCAATGAGCTCATTGTCCTGTTGGAGTAAGTTAGTACACAGGGCTGATCAAAATCTCTTCAGGTTATTGTAAACTGACATCGTTGTCATGCCACTCGCTACGGTCTAGAGCTGGGTCGAGAGACTGTTGCCACCGCTTTGCACATTCTATCAACTTGTCAGTAAACCAGGTTTTGGTCGAACACAGGAATACTTACGATCAGCGCTCCTTGTTCCTACACAGTTCGCCACTACTGTCCATCTGATGGTCGTCTGTCAGCCGTCCGTGTAGATCCTCTGACTATGGAATCCCACCTTTGACCGTATTCTTCAACTCCTCTCGAGAGAAGATCATCTTCACTCTTTGACCACTGTCCCTTCTTGAGACCCCCTGCTACTGAGTTGTGCCATCGTTTCCGGCAGTCTTTGTTTGTCCGCCCGGGGAGGCTGTCGGCAATTCTGCACCTGTGTAGCAGGTCAGACAGGAAGCTCTAAACTTTGTAGTCAAAACGTACCAATCTTTGACTTCTCCTTCTCTCACTGCAACAGTCAGTTACTGCTCGAAACCGTGTGCGCAAAATCGCGTTCTTCTAACCATAGATTGATATAAATCTATGTAAAAGAAAAATCAAGACCTACATTGAGCTTCAACCCCCTCTCGCAGCTTTTGGTCTTCTGACGGTGACCATTTTCTGGGAGGGTTACTGTAAGGTTCCATTGGTGCCTCGAGAGACCAGGTCTTGACACGTTTTCTGGGGTGACTTGGGCGAAATGAGGCTCAGCGAAGCGAAAGGATTTGATGGCAGTATAGGTTCAGAGAGGGTATGACGGTTGGGATTAGGATTCAAAATTTTAAAAATACAAATATGAAGGTATAGGAAGTGGTAATGGCCAAGTGTATCTGACCTTACATAGTGAAGGACTTGCCCCGGTTTTAAGGTGCAGGCAGCCTAACGACAGCCAGAGTCTTGGCGGTCCAGGTACTTGGGTACAACAGAGGGTAGACGGGACAGGATAGCGAGGAGGTCCCTTGCCAAGCTGTGCTGTTCCAAGTGGCACCTGTATCTGGCTAGTGAGTGCGTTGACTAGGTAATCACGTTGAAACTGTTCGATGATACGAAGTAACTTACCCTTGTAGCGGGAAGGGGCTTTGCCCATCATGACGCGTGCGCATGGTGCTAACGCATCGACCGACGGGCTACTATGGGAGGGTGTACAGCCCCAAGGATTCTAGAAAGGGTTGGTGGCCTGTAAAGCATAGTTGCATGGGCTATTCACCGCTAAACGAACCGAGGAACATCACAACTTTAGCTGCCGGTCAGAATGAGCTTATTGCTCCACGAACCGCGCCCAAAGCGGCCGGGGCTTTCGCGGGAGGGTATGCGTCCGATGGGCTTCTCGGTAGCTGCCCATATGCAGGTCACTGGTTGCTGCCATGGAATCCTTGCCCCTGAAGATGATTGTGATTGGCCTACAAGCAACATGACCAGACAATGTTGTGAGGAAAGGGTATGTTACGAGTCGAATATTCTGCTCGCAATGGAAGATTTTCTTAAGAGCGAGCTCAAGAATGTCGACCAGTGCCTTGGTGTTACTGGAGTCAGAGTTGCAAGCTGTGGGTTGACGGGGATAAGGAGTAGACAAAATCAACGGGATCAGCTGGCGGAGTAGTCCTAACGGTGCGCTGCGATGGTTAACGGTCGATCCCTGTGCGCCCAAGCGCTGTCTTCCCTTGGTGCGTATCACAGGAACTAGTCAAAAACACAGTATCGGTATCGCACTGAACCTCCTTGCATTCCGTGTGGGATACCCGAAACAAGCTATCGCGGGATTTCACTTGCGTCGCAATGTGTTTGTAGGAGCAAATCTTGTGTTCGTAGATTTTGACATTCATTCTATGTGGCAACAGCGTACGTAGAGACTGATAGTTTGGCGGCTCGAGGTAGTCGTGTGTAACAGAGTTGCATTTCATGACACGGCGTACGAGCAGTCATTCTCTAAGGCCCTAGAGAGCGAGGTTGAGGAGCGCCTCTAGTGCGGGGGAACTGACCTGGTTGATGATGCGGTGCCATCCAGGAGACGACGTCGCTGCTGCCATTCTAGTCCACTTGACACCAACGGCAGCCACCACGTGACCGTGGACGACTGGGATAGCCTGCTCCATTGTCTCCCGCAACGCTCGGTTTCCTGATCCGCCTCGCAAGGAGCTCCTCCGCCCTCTGGCCCGATTACTCCTTGTTTCTAAGGCCGAAGGCAAGGCTGAGTGGACAACGTGTGACAGCGGCAATCGCACATGCTCGACTGCGTTCCAACTTGGATGATGGGTTTCAGGTTTTGCCCATAAGCCTTTGTGCTTTAGCAAGCAGGACAGTGCTCTCGCGACCCAGCTTCCTCTGTCCATTTGGACCACCTCTCGCTTTTGCCATTGTTTTTCTGAAGCGCTCTCGCTCAGCTGCTTTTTTCGCACGCTCTCTCTCGGCCTCTTCGCGCGCCTTGTGGCGTGCCTCAGCCTCTTCTCTCTTCTTTTGGGCTAGTTCACTCTCTTTCTGAAAGGGCTGGGGACGTGGCCGTCGCTGGCGCCGCTGAAAACTCTGCTGGCGCTCTGGTTCAGGTGAATTTTCCTCGAGCATGGCAACACGGTCGGGGTGCGGCTCTAGAGTAGGCTCAGGAACGGGCTCCAGGGACTGTTGGTTGGCATTATCGTCGCTAGCCTCGCGGTCGTAGACAGACTTGCGCGAAGCAGCGCCTTCCTTGTCTTCTCGTGCTTTCAACTTGGCATATTGTTTCTTGATCTTGGCCTTTTCGATGAGGCTCTTCTTGATCTTTTCAACTGGGCGCGCAGTCAGCAGCTGAGGCGAGGCTTAGCTTGCAACAGTGACACAATATGGGGTTCAAATCCGTCGCAGAGGTATCTCGGACGTATCCGTATGCCCATCGTAGGCGTCTGGTGCGCGACAGGGATGCGAACAGGAAGAGGCTTACTTTTTCTGCGATGCGTGCCGTCGGGTAGGTTGGCAGGTCCGATGGCGAAGCCCTTCTTCTTGTGCCTCTTCGCAGACGAGGCGGCGTCGCCCTCGTGCGGTCGTTTCACTGCCATTGCGCGAGTTGTCGTGGTGTCGCAAAAGTTTGGACGGACAGCGCTAGGATGGGAAGAGCACAAGAGACCGCGGAGGTGCGGCGGGCTTGGCAAAGCGGAACCCGGCCACCGTCTTCGTATCGCATCTTCGTATCGTCGGCGGCGGGGAGGGGAACCAGCACCTGTCAAGAGTGCATCCATGTGCGTTCCCGTGCCTTTTCTCAAGCACCAGTCACACTCGCCGCGTCGCAGGCACGTGCAGCCAACAGCGCCGGGAAAAGCGGTTCTTTTTTCTTGTCGTGTGACTAAAACCTGTCCATACTTACATTGATAGCGTCTCAGCGGGCGGGCCGTGGCACCATCGACTTTATCAGCAGCGATTAGGAGACTCGGGACATTGTACATCGCAGCGCGTCATCCACCCTCGTGCGCCCCTCTCTCCGCACCTTCGACTGGCCAGCTCCACGGCCCTTTGTCGCAGAACCGGGCAGCATGATGGTGCAATGAGGCTGCAACTGGAGCCAGCGCACCCGGATTAAACTGGGAACTCTTACTCATACCCTCACGCCGGGCCAGCAGGTGCTCCAACCGCTCCAACCTGGCCGTCTACGCCATCGCTGCGAACCTTCATCCTAGTACTCCCACACTCTCCACGCGTCTGCGCATTTCTCTCTGTATGCTTTGATTTGCTCACCACTCGCTCCTATGCCGTCCATTGCCACCATCTGCTTCAGCCATGCCCATATTTCATGAGCCTAGTGACAGCCCGCGGGCGCCACCAAACGTGCCTCACCCATTGACGTCCAGCCTCCAGGCAGTAGGAACTACGGATTCTGGTCTGCACGCGGGTTGGCATTGCAATATGCAGGAACAAGGACCCGCAGCCTCCGGGTCGCCGCTCGACGTGGATCCTGAGTCTCCTAGCCAAACGCGCAAGTCATCCGCCTTCGGTCGGAAAGAGTGGATGGAAAGGATCAAGAGGACAAACAGCCCCTCATGGACACAATGGCAGGGTGTGAGTACACGACAGCCTAGAGGGGGATGATTGTTATGCCCATCCACCGCAACGGTTTGCTGACCTACTTCGCAGAGTGACATCACAGGCGATCACGACTCTCCCATCCGTCCAATCTCCCACGACTGCCCAAAGACAACTATTGTTCCTTCCGCCGAGTCACAACTCTCACAGCCGTCCTCTCCCGACCACGTGCGAGACCATGCAGCGGCAGGCTTGGAGATTGAACGCCCCCGATCGGCGTTGCACTCTGGAGATTTCCGAGAGAAGAGAGTAGGGCGCACTTTGGGCGATGATGTCTCGTCTTCCAACTTCCTAGCGACGTCTCCAGTGGTGCCCTGGGATCCTTCTTTTCCATCGGCTGCGTATCATTCAAATCGGAATGACGTCTCATATGCGGAACCACGCAACAGCAACAGTCGCACAGCCCCGCGCTCACGGGCAACATCACGGTCCTCACTTAGTTCCATTACACTTTTGCCTCCAACAAGCCCACTTGTGCAACAGGCAAACAACACCGACCTGGACTTCTCTTCTACCCCAAGCTCGCGACAGGCTTCTCCAAGCCCCAGCAGGAACAGCCGCCGCCACACATATACTCCTGCGTCTTTTCATGGCGACCAACCTACCCAGATGGCGCGCTCTGCAACTGGAACGCCTGCTGCTCGTCATCTGCGCTACAGTAGTTCGATACCATACCAAGCACATCAACCCCGGCGAGCATCGACGTTTAATCAGTCGGAACCTCAGTCCTTGTCTCAAACTCCATGTCTCCATCCGCGGCGGCCTTCCTTTTCGTCAGAAGCGTCTCCACTTCAGCACGCACCTATGGTAGGTTCATATGAAGAATCGATCCTTCGAGGACGCATGTCTACTACGCCATCGCGGCCTCTTGACTTTGTCGCCAAGATTGGCGTTCTCGGAAGAGGGCAGTGCAAGTCCAGTCTCAAGTGCCCACCTCATGTCACAATCCCGTTCCCAGCAGTTTTCTACAGCTACAACACAGGAAACGGTAGGATCTCAGACAATGAGCCGAGTCCTTATGTCGGCCTGATTGACTTGGAGAATTCATTACCAGCTCCCGACGAAAGCAGCGAACCTGGCAAACGCAAGCGAAGGCATGTTGCGCCCGCTCCAGATCAGGACGACTTGGACTTTCGGATACAGCTCGGCGATGAAGAGAACGCACAGGATACAAAAGGAGAGCTTCGCCGGAGAGAAAAGAAGAAACGACGATCCACATCACCCAAGGCTCCCCCTGGAGGTTGTTATCGCATCCCTTCTCAGGGTCAGCTTCAGATTGTTCTAAAGAATCCGAACAAGACGGCAGTAAAACTGTTCCTAGTCCCGTACGATGTCTCAGACATGGAGCCAGGCCAGAAAACATTTGTTCGGCAACGAAGTTACTCCGCTGGACCCATAATAGACATGCCCGCTTCTTCGCGGAAGAATCTTGGTACTGATCGGCCAGAAGCTGCTCTCAGCGGCTCGGATGACCCCAATGATCGACCCATTCTTCGTTATCTAATTCACCTGCATATTTGTTGCCCGTCAAAAGGCCGATATTACCTATACAAAAGCATACGCGTCGTCTTTGCCAACAGGGTGCCCGATGGAAAGGAGAAACTGAGAAATGAGATTCAACAACCCGAACCCAGATATAGCACTTATAAGCCAACGCGCGATTCGCTAGCTTCACAAAAGACTCCATCTGCTGGAGCCCAGCCCACTAGCGAAGGGGATTCGCGCCGTCGCAGTGCTGGATGGCCACGCCCTTATTCACAACAAGCGTTCGATCAGCTCGATGGTCTGAGACACCACGCACCGTTACCGCCCATAGCTGTCAAGTTCACTGGCGGTACTACAAACTCGTCTGCGTCGAACAGCTTCAACTCGCCTATGCCAGATTTGCCGCCTATACCTTTCAATTTCAGCCGACTAGCTGCTATTGAATCACGACCCGTCTCCCGCGATCACATGGATGTGGACCCAAAGAGTCCTTTCAGAACTCCAGTCACATCTCCAAGACCTGGTATGAATAGCTTGGCCAACCAAGCTGACGGTGTGTTTGAGAAGCTCAACAAAGGCGATGTTGGCTATGGCGGAAACGCATTCTCTCCTATCAGTAGCCCAAACAGCCCTCCCAGTGCGGGTTTGCTGTCGCAGAAGCTACGTGGTTTGGACGTTGAGCGTAATGAGGAGGTTTGACCGCATCCTTGGTTGCTCAATGGCAAACGCCCAGCCTGCTTGTTTGTTTCTTACTCTGCATAATATCACTATTTCATACGTCTAATACCCCATCGGTTTCTATACTATGCTGGCGTTGCGGGACAGTACTCATGCAGAGCAGGTCGATCAGAAATATTTGCTATGTCTTTTATGTATATAGATGATATGAATACTACTCACCTCTTTCCAATTCTTGTATAATCATTCACGCAGTTCATTAAACCAGTACAACCGTCGGTATCAAGAAGGCTGTGTCTATAGCATGTATTCGAAGATGTTGGTTTCTGAATGGTTCCAGCTTCCATCTTACGTACAAATGAACAGTAGATTGTTAACTTGCGTATATACCTACAATATGTGTACTCATCTCATGTAGAGTAGGATCGTTTCATTTTATGCATTATTTCTCGATCCAATAAATGATGTTAGCACCGTTATAAGGCTTAGCGTGGATGGTGGGGCCTGCCGTTCGCAAAGAGTGACGTCGGCAATAATCCACATGCTCATCCGAGCAGGAGCTTTCAGTGGCATTGACAAATACCTCTACTCGCAGAATACGTCGCACGCCCAAATCCTTTAAGCTTGAAGCGCCAGATTGATATAAACTCTTCCGTCTAAAATACGCCATTGTGCAGCAGCAATGGCTTCCAAACGCGCGGCTCAACTCTTTTGTACCCGCGCAAATGCGTCGTTCGTAGCACGACAGACTCCCCGACTGGGCTCCAACGTTGTACGAGCATTCAGCCTTGCATCGCGAGAACAGAAGACATGCACTTCACAAAGAGGGACATCCATAGCAGGAGGCGCACCAAGGCTTCAGGTGGCGCCTGCACAGAAGAGATGGCATTCGCAAAAGCCAACCGACCTGAACAAAGTCTACCAGTTTGAAGACGTACGTTGTTTTCTCTCCGGCCACTGAATGTTTCTAATCTTTCTAGGTTCTGCACATTCTCGAACATCCTTCCGACTCTCGTCTTCTCATCGACGTGCGCGAACCCCACGAGTTCGAGGCCAACACTATTCCGACCTCTATCAACATCCCTGTCACATCCCAGCCAGATGCACTACTACTAAGCGAGGAAGACTTCGAGGATCGCTTCGGGTTTCAGAAGCCACCAAAAGCCAAGGAGGTGGTGTTTTTCTGCAAGGCGGGAGTGAGGAGTTCGGCGGCGGCAGGCATTGCGAGACAAGCCGGGTGAGTCCGATCTCTTACGAAACGGCATGCCAACACGAGGTATAAAATACCAGAACCAAGACCGTTGACTAACAGGCGATAGATATTCAAACGTTGGTGAATACCGTGGCTCATGGCTCGACTGGCAGAAGCGCGGCGGTCCAGGCACCAAGTCGCCGCCCAAGCCAGATGGCATGGGAGAGCCCAAGGAGCCTACTACGGAAACCAAGCCTACTGCTAAAACGGGCACCAGCGGGGAGGAGGATATAGGTACTCAAGGGCAGCCAGTGCCACCAGCTGGAGGTTTCACTGGTCGGCAGTAGATTGACTGATACACGAAATTAAGGTAGCAGGATAGGATAGGATAGGATACGCGGTTGCTCTAGAAATGTAAACATCGCAGCCTGTAAATACACGGAAAGTCTATGAAACAGCGTCACATTCTTCCATCTCGAGTGTTCAATATCAGGCGTGGAGGCGATACGTCAGCCGCCGTGATATTCAGACCATGGAAGGAATCCACTTGCTAGAAGGGAACAGCCCCAGCTTCTTGAATTCCTACAAACTACATCATAAAAGCTCACTCGGATTCCTCCTCAAAACACTTCTTATACTCCTTCCACAGCTCCTTGACCCCCTTCCCACAGCAATCCTTCCACACCCTCTCCTCATCATACTTACACGCCCTCAACGCCCCGTTAATCCTCCTCACCACATCCTCGCCATGTTCCTTCTCCAACCACTCCAGAAAATACCCCGTCCGCTCATACCCCGCATCCCAGTCACAATCCGTCCTCCTCTTCCAATGCGGCGGCGCATACCCCGCCTTCAACCTCACCCAATCCGCCACGCCCTCTGTTAACCCCGTCGGTGCGGTACCCAACGCATCTTGCTGCCAGCAGTGAACCATTTCATGTAAAAGCACGCCCATAATCTCTTCCTTTTGACGCGTGGGAGCGATGGAGGAAATGTAGGATGTGTTGAAGTGGATTTCCTTGTGTTCGTCATCTAGTTGTAGCCCTGTTGTGTACGCCACGCCGTCCATGGCGCGTAGCACAAGCGTCACGGAACGTGTGCCGGGGATGTCGCATTGCGGCATCCCGCGGTACAAGTGGGTGAGTACGGTATCTACGGCGGTGGAGAGGGCATCCGAGGCATGGATGAGGCGCAAGAAGGCGTGTGCGCCGGCCGAGGATACATCACGGAGTTCGAGGCGGAGGAGCGGGGTGCGCGAGGGCTTGACGGTTGGTGAAGTAGACGGGGGCGGTGCAGCGATGGGGGTCGTGTGGGAGGTGGGATTGAAAGGGTGCGTCGGCGGTAGTATGGAGGACTGCGGGGCGGGTGGGTCGGAGGTGTCGGTGTTGTTGTTGTTGGTAGTTGCGGACGACATGATTTGGTATTGTTTGGTGGGTGGGGAAGACATGGATGTAAAATGGGATGCGACTGTCGTTTTGGCGGAAATAAGGACTTGTGGTCGAATCTTGAGGAATGGGGTTATCTGTTATATACACCGGGGCGGTAAGGAAGGCAGCACTACGTACGGACTGTATACCGGTACGTGCCGGGATTGTATCCTTCCGAGTCAGACAATGCGGGCAGCTAGAAACCTTATTTTGATGGATGGTGTATTCTTATCTATATGATCTATGTTTCTTCCGATCTTGGTGTACGTTTAGTCGTGCCTCGATGATGTGGAGATGTTCGGTCCTGTAAGTCTTCCGTCTATGTACCATGTAAGCCCCCCTGTTCCATCCACAATGCTTCCTTACGGGCTCTTGAACACCTCGGGGAAGACGTCGCGCAGTTCTTGCAAACTACGGATTTGGTACTTGCTGGCGGGCGTCTCGGGCGCGGGGTCATTCTTGTCTAGCAGGTGTGCTGTTTTCCATCCTCTTTCTTCAGCAGCTTTGCAGTTGATGTACGAATCATCTAAAAACAGTGTTAGTAACGATGCTGGAGGGATCAAACCCCTGTGGTCTAAACTCACCAACAAAGTAGCATTTCTCGTTTGACTTGATACCTGCCTCGGCCATGGCTTTGTCGAACATGTCGGCGTGGGGTTTACAGGCGAACTTTTCCGATCCATAATCACAGTACGTGATGCCCTCGAAAAGATCGTCAACTTGCAGCAGTTTGACGACTCGCTTGCCGTGGTTAATGTATGCGTTTGTGAAAAGCCACAGGCGTACTTTGCTGGTGTCGATGTCTTCAATCAGCTTGCGTAGTTCGGGATCTGGCTTGATGACATCTTCTAGAGGTAGTGCGTCGTCGACTTTGCTGTTATATTCGAGTGCATCCACTTTGTGATGGCGTACGAGGCCTTCAATGGCGAGACCGTATTCACGGTAGTACCGGTAGTGTAGCTCGATGGCATCCTTTTGCGATAGACTGAGGTGCTCTTGGAAGAATTTATCTATAGACTGTTGAGTGCATGTTTGGAAATACGATGATGCCAGACAAGAACAAGATATAGTATCTGAGTGAACTGCTCAAGTCTGTTTATACAAAGGGATTCTTACCTATCAGCTCGGCCATCATGCGGTGGATTTCCAGGCCTGCTCATTTTAGTACCAAGTATCACAATTCGTACAACACGGACTACACACTCTTAGGATAGAGCTACGAAACAGTTAGCAGCATTTATGAAGCTTCGAGGGCAAACTAACACAGTTGTCAATATCAAAGAAGAAGACGGGCTTCTCGTTCTTGTCTGCGACGGTGGAGCTACTGGCAGGTGAGTCTTGTGCAGACCGGTACTTCATGGTCGCCGGCGGCGCAGCTGTGTTGAAGTCCATTATATCAACCGGCTGATGTCCGATGCTCAGTTTTGTAAGAAGCTATCGTAGTAGTAGGGTCTGCAGTAGTAGAGAAAAAATGGAGTTTGAGAAAGTGCCACTAGAATACGTCAGGGCACTGTGAATTCCAAATTTAAGGCGTGATGATGGGCGGGGGCGTCATACGTTTTTGCAGCACTATAAATGGCAAGTATTCAAGAGTGTTTCGACGAACTTCTGTCGGATCGAACTCGGTACTGTCCTACAGTCATCGACGGCGAGTACATGCTCGATGACCGACCTGTTTAGGACTAGCGCTGGGGCTGGGGTTGGCGCGTGCATGACTGAAAACCGCAACGCGCGCAACCCCGACTCTCATCATTCCCGCTGGCGTGTCGCTGTTCAACTCCCTTCCCCTTCGTCCATCCCCACACCCAGCTTAGTTGCAGGTGCTGGCTGTATTTGTATAATCGCCAACATTGCGCTCGCGTCTTGGTATTGGTACTGATTTTCTCGGCTCTTCCTCTGTTGTAATTGCAGCGCCAACTGCTTCAATGTCGTCAACAGCCACAGCGCCGTTGTCGCATGTGAACGGGGCCGGCGCGGTATCTGCAGAGGTGCTTCGCGAGGCGGAATTCCTTCAGAAGATTCTGCAGATACGCGATGAGGTGTTTGCTAGCAAACATCCGCGCATCCACCTTCCAGCCAAAGTAATAGAACAGGTTGCACCACGTCCCCCCCAAGCTGCCTTGGGCAGGCCCACGACAAACGGCACATCCACCGGATCCTCGTCTCATCTGCTTCCTCCGCGTCCAGTATCGTCAGGGCGACCCCCTACGTCTCCAATTCCCCCTACACCCACACAGCGACCTTTTCCAAACAAGTCTTCTTCGTCAAGCATCGACCCTATCTTGCTCACAAAGTCGGAACACTTAGTCAGGGCAGAGCAGCAGCTCAAGCGACAGCAAATAGAACGCTCTCTCAAGGACCAGTTCGACCGGAAAGGTCGCAACAACGATGCTGATGAGCGAGAAGCTCTCATCGATGTGGAGCAGTGTTTGATCAAGGCCCACCAACTGGTTCCCCCAATCTCTGGCTTACCATCTACGGCTAACAACAGTGATGGTGTCGAGTCGTTTGACGAGAACTCCTACTACTCTAGCAAGGCAGACAGTTGGTCTCCAGAGCCTGATTCCGCTGACTACAGTCATGCTGCTGCAACTCCACTGACCCCGCAAACACAACAAACTGCCCAGCAAGTGACTGTTCACACTCGTCCAGTCGATCCTCCAGTGATCGATCTGGACGAGGAGGCTTATGAGCCGGCTGATGATATAGAAATCTACGAGCCTGAACTAGCACATGTGCATGACGACGGCGATGAAGAAGAGGATTATTCTCCGCCTCCAGCCGATGTTGGTCCAAGTGAGCCTGCAAGAGGCCGAGGGCGCAACCGTAACGGTGGGACAAACGGGTACGATATTGAAGTTTTTCTCTACGTCATCTTTTCTATTATCTTGTTTCTTCGATCGATCGCATACCAAGAGTCACGTTCAACGCGGAATACTTGCAAACCTGATTGAAATACTAATCCCTCATTGCTGGCTACCAAGCAACTTGGGAAGCTAGATGTCAGCTCGGACAAGATTCTGCGCAACGGATGGCGATCTCCTCATTCTGTCTATGAAGCATCTATTTCAAGATTCATTTTCACAAGATCAAGTGGCTAATTTGCGCCTAGTTCATCACGTCGCCAAAGCCCAACCGGCACAGTGCCATCTGTACAGAATCCTCGAAAACGGAGAAGAGAAGAGAGGCGAGAGCGCGAAGAGAGGAGACGCCAGCAGGCCAACAAGACAGCACCGCAGTCCCCCGAACCTTATATCAAAGAGGAGCCCCAATCGCCTCCTCCCTTCGCAAGCTACTCAGATCCGCAACCAAGTAAGCGTCGAGCGTTGCAGCCTCAGCCAGATGAGTTGGAGGTTGTATCGGCACAGGCAAGTCCTAGGATGCAGCCTATCTACTATCGCGATCAGGAGCCGCTGGTACGTTCTTATCGTGAGTTTGATGAGCCTTCCTCTCCTACTGTTATACGCACACCACAACGTAGAGTGCAGCGCGACGACCAAGATCTCAGGCGGGTTGCGAGTCTGCAGTTTGCGCGACGGCCGTACTCTCCTAGTGGCGGCGGGGAACTGTATGCAGCGCCGGAGCCCCGTCAGATACGTGCAGCATCCCATGCCTTTGTCGAGCGCACCGAAGTGCCACCCACGTACCGAGAAGTGTCAGCTCGCCCATCAGCAGCACCTAGATACATGCGCGAGCGGTCACGGTCGCCTATCCACGAGTACATGGGACACGGATCGTCGCCAATGCTCATGGCTCCGCCGCCTCGTCGTATTGTTGTCGACCAGTATGGTAACAAGTACTATGCTGCGCCCGTGGATGCTCGAGAGTCAATGGCGCCGCCTAGCAGACGCATAGAGGTTGACCCCTACTACGAGCGCGCTGTTACACGAGAGCCGGCGATGCGTGCGCCTGCTCGGACAGAAATGTATGAAGAGGATGTAATACAGCGAATGCCACCACCACCGCGACGCTATGTCGAAGCATCGGACATGGAGATGATGGAGAGTCCGTATCGTCAGCGGGAGGCGTCTCGTCGTCCAGTAGAAGTGGAGTACCGGCCTGCACCTCAGTACGAAGAGATGGGCCCGCCGCGAGAGTATGCTTCTGCGCGGTCATATAGCATGCGTCCCGAGGGAGCGCGGAGGGAAATACCCGAGGGCTATGTCCGTCACGAGAGCATTCAGCCATTGGCTGTGCGTGCATCGCAACCCCGCTTCCGCGAGGTCAGTGTGATGCAACCAGAGCCTTTTGATGAACGTCGCTATATCAGCGCGCCTCAAAGTAGGCGCTATGTCGAAGAAGGGCCCATGGAGGGTGCGGCTGAGCCGTATCCTGGCGAAGCGCGTCACGTGTATGCCCGGTACTAGGTTGATGGTTACACAGTGTGGCACTTTGGGACTAGTCGCCACGAGCGGGCACTTGTTGACATCCACGTAAGATTGAGTGTATTGGGTACAGGCGATGATGCAGGAGTAGACGGATTAGTTAGTTGTTGTAGTAGTAGTAATAATGGACAGCATTGACTGCATGGTCAGTTGGCGACATGGCTGCATGGCTTCTCACGTGCATGTGGAGGGTCGAGATATGCAAGACAAAGGGTCTCGAGGTGGGAGGGTTTGCAGAGTCGAGTAGCAACGGGTTTGGTAGCGACCAGACGAGTGTTTCAGCGTGGTAGGGCGCAAGGTGACGCATGCCCGGCTGTAGCAGGCGACTAGAGGCGATGGATCATACCGCATGAGGCTGGTGGGCGGGCAGCCGTCATGGCACCACCAGGGGGAGGGGCGCAGACGTAATCGCCGGGACCATGGGAGGGAGCG
>JAODYC010000142.1:9745-22472 GCA_026262405.1 Curvularia hawaiiensis | reverse complement strand
GAGAAAGAGAGAGAGAGAGTACAGGAAACAGTCGCGGTTGTACTCCGTATATGTGTTGCTGTGACTATGCTCTGGAAGATCAAGGCTACTATCGGAAGGTGATGGGTATGTCAGACAGGATGATTAAGCAAATCCAAGTACAAAAAGAAAGCACCACGTGGAAGTGCGGGGCAGCGGGAGCGGGGCATCCCGCTGATAAGAAACATCGACCAAGCCGACCACTAGTGTGTGATGAAGTAGCAATGTGTGTCTACTTGTAGAGATGCAGCCGTACAGAGACTCGTGTGTGGCGGATCGTCAAGTTGAGATTTGTGGTAGTACATGGCTGCGTAGGCAAAGCACGTGCCCAGTGAATAGTTCCCGAAGCGCCTTAACCAGCAGGCAAATGCGATGAGACCCAATTCAGGTTGGTAAGAAACAAGAAACCGGTCCGGTAAATATAGATGTGTATGTAGCCCGGCTGGGGGCGTGTTAGTGGTTATGTGAGGGCGACATTTAGGAGCGAACTAAATTAGTGTTCATGGGGCGGAACGTAGTGAATGGGAAGGGCCCACGGGTCCGGTGGGGATGTCAGCGATGTAAGGGTAGGACTGTGAGCGGGAATACTATCTACACATAGCCCATATGTGTTGGAGGATGAGCATGGCAAGTAAATGCTGAGGGAAAGACAGCCGAGCGTGCCCTTGTCGTGCATCACGTGATCTACCCTTCACAGGGACCTGTGACGGCAGCCCAGCCGTGCCGAGGCGGACTGGGGAAAAAAGGCTTGGTAGTCACATGTCGTGAGACGCCTAGCGGGCAACAGCTGAAGCCGTATACTGGCTGTGCACCCCTTGGCTCGGCACTTCTCAGGCATGATGCCGTCATTTGATAACTGTTTACCTGGCCTACACCACGCCAATCTCCCAACGATTGGAAGCTGCGCGACTTGATTCAAGCTCCGAGGCGTCTTTCTTGCTATCAGCCGAGAGTTGCTCCAGAGGCTTGCATGGTGCGGCTCCGCGTCCCCTCGCCTGCCACACGCCGTATCCGACACCCTCATTCTTGCAAAACACGCGAGCGGCTATCAGTCTTTCAGCCGCAGAGATACACACCCCCACTCACTCTCATCCGCGATACCCTGGGCCCTGGGCCCAAGCCGGCCGTGGTGTGGCAGCGCTGTGCGCTCAGAGGTTTGCAGTTCGCCCGGTGCCTACCGACGGGCTGCGAAGTACCCACTAGCATGCTTCGGAGCGCAGCGAACCCCATCCATAGCCCTGTCCGCCATACTGGATTACGTTCCCTTAACAGTCGTCGCGCGGCCGCCGACATGGGTCCTTGTCGCGCGTTCCAGTGCCTGGCCTGGGCGCCATCGCCCTCCGTTGCTCTGCTCTGGGGCAAAGTGTCGCCCACCCCGGATCACCACCACAACGCCCGCCTCTTCTAGAGCACCCGACGAGGGGCTGGCCATGCGCCCTCCACACCACACCACTCACACCACCCACCCAGCGAGCGGGGTTACTGGTGCATCCAGCCGGCTGGGCTTGTCCGCGAAAACTCTGTGCCGCTTGCCGTCGACGATGCCCAGAGCCATGGGTACGCGCGCTACGCCCAGACAAGCTAGCACAGGCCTAAACCCTAGCGCCCCGCTAAACCACTTCGAACGCATGGTCGTATCCAGTATCCCAGCCCTCACCACCGCAAGGGATCCGCTGGCAAGGCAGTGCGGCAAAGTCGCTGTGCCGCTTTCACAACTCTGATCTATAAAGACCCTGCCCTTCACCCTGGGTGTCCCGGTTCGTGCTAAGCGATTTCTCCTCCATCGCCTCTACTCCTCCTTCTGTCCACTGCTCTTCAGTGCGACTCATTTTGTAGCTTCTGCTGCGCCCTTACCTCCTCCCAACGCGATCCATAGTTGGCCCTCCTCGCCCAGCCTTCTACTCCAGAGCGACAACTCCCTCACAGCCCAGCCCAGCCCATACCTAAGCGACTTTCCATTGCGACCAACACTACTCCCTTAGCGACATTTGCCCTTCCTGCCAGAGCGACAAACCCCCCTTCCCCTTGCAACCATGGTAGAAGAAAAGAAATATTCCGGAGAGTTCATCCGCGAGTCGGAGCCCAATGACGATATCCAACATGGAGAAGTGACCGACAATTCGGATGACTTGCAGCGTCATCTCGGAAACCGTCAGATTCAGCTCATCGCCATTGGTGGCTCCATAGGTACTGCTCTGTTTGTGTCCATCGGTGGTGCCCTCAACTCGGGCGGCCCTCTCGGTCTGCTGATCGCCTACGCTGGATATTCCTGCGTCATCGCCCTTGTGAACAACGCCATGGCCGAAATGGCGAGTTTCATGCCCGTCTCCGGAGGATTCATCCGCATGGCTGGACACTGGGTCGACGAAGCCCTCGGCTTCATGGCTGGTTGGAACTTCTTCTTCTACGAAGCTCTGCTGATTCCGTTTGAGATAACGGCGCTTAACATTGTGCTAAAATTTTGGAGAGATGACATTCCAGTCGCCGCTGTCTGTGCGGCGGTCATTGTCCTATACGCGTAAGACGTCCGCCTTGAATACATGGAATCACGACTAACCGTTCCATAGTGCCTGCAATGTTCTGGCTGTCAAGGCCTACGGTGAAGCCGAGTTCTGGCTCTCAGGCGGCAGTAAGTATACCTGTCCAGCTGTGGATGTCGAAACAGAAAACTGACCCACCGCGCAGAGGTCTTCCTCATCTTGATCCTCTACTGCTTCACCTTTATCACCATGGTTGGAGGCAACCCTCAGGGCGATGCTTACGGCTTCCGCTACTGGCGCGACCCGGGCGCGATGCCCGGAGGCTCGTCCCTCGCTCGGTTCGAAGGATTCCTCGGTGCTTTGTGGGCTGCCTCTTTCTGTATTGTCGGCCCTGAGTACATCTCCATGGTATCTGGTGAGGCTAAGCGCCCGCGCGTCTACATCAAGACTGCCTTCAAGACCGTCTACTTCCGTTTTGGTGCCTTCTTCATTCTCGGCGCTCTCTGCACCGGTGTCGTCGTCGCCTACAACGACCCCCAGCTCGAGTCTGTGCTCAAGTCTGGCGAGAAGAGTGCTGCTGCCTCTCCCTACGTTATTGCCATGAGCAACCTCAAGATCAACGGACTGCCTCACCTCGTCAACGCCCTCTTGATTACGAGTATCTTCTCTGCCGGTAACACATATACCTACTGCGCCACCCGTAGCTTGTACTCGCTCGCCATCGAGGGCCGCGCTCCCAAGATCTTCCGCAAGTGCACCAAGAATGGTGTCCCCATCTACTGCTTCTGTGTCGTCATGGTCTTCCCCTTCCTGTCCTTCCTGCAACTCTCGGACAACTCCGCCAAGGTCCTCCAGTGGCTCATCAACATCATCACCGCCGGTGGTCTTATCAACTTCATCGTCATGTGTGGCACTTACCTTGCCTTTTACAAGGCATGCAAGGTCCAAGGACTTGACCGCAAGACACTCCCATACTGCGGTTACTTCCAGCCCTACGGAACCTGGTTCGCGCTGTGTTTTGAGATCTGTGTTGTCTTCGTCTATGGCTACTCTACTTTCAAGCCTGGCGCTTTCACTCTCGAGGGCTTCTTTACCTACTACACCATGGTCATTGTGGCGCCAATTCTGTTCGTCTTCTGGAAGTTGGTCAAGAAGACTAAGTGGCTGTCACCACACGAGGTTGATCTTGTTTGGGACGCCCCTCTCATTGACGCTTATGAGTCGTCTTTCATCACACCACCTGTTAGTTTCTGGACCGAGATGCTTCAGCTCATTGGCCTGAAGCGCAACGTTCCAGTCGACAAGCGTGCTGTTTGAGAGGCTTTTAGCGGTAGCTATGTTTATAAGGCACTGTGGATGACGTGCATTAAGGTATTGATATGATATTGACCTAGATGGTTAGATCGGTCTTTTTCAACAGCCTATAGGTGCTGGTTACGAATTCAAATGAATACAGATACCCCTTTACTTTTGCAGCAGCAACATACTGGCGACTTGCGCGATTGATGACCGGCCTCTGCTATTCCAAAGCGACAAACAGCGAGGCTGATTTCTAACTGGCACCCAAGCGATACTCGTCCTGTACCCAACTACGGCAAACCAAAGCGACGCTACTATGGCCACACACGTAGGATGCTACCTTTGCAGCAATTCGCCATCTGATCCTGACGCGGTACATGAGCCTAGCCCGGCCTAAAGTACGGCATGGATTAGTTTCCACCCCACGACACTTAGACTTTGCCACGCAGCGCCACAACAAGCCATCATCACTGCTAGAGACTCGATCGCGACCTGTGATGCCGCCAACTTGGGTTTTGACGGCGGCGCATGCCTGCTGATCGGAAGATCGGGAAGCTCGGAAACACCAGTCCTGTCTGGACACGGGCTACTACTAGAAGGCGTCGAAGCTCACGCGCTGCTTGCAGTCAGCCACGCCACCGGCTCTGCCTCGCCACGACTGTGCAGATTTTTCTTCTCACAGACATTATTGTTATGCGACCATCAACCAGTGATGGCTGGCTTTCGTTATCGCAGGATCACCAAAACATTGTTATTGGCAGGGACCGCCTTGGGCACGCACCGCCCAGGACACTGTCTCAGGCCATCTCTTCTCCAAGCTCGTTCACAGGCTGGACCGTGCGATTCCTTGGACCGGTCAATTGCTGATAAGCATCAGTTGGCAACGGGTGGCTGCCCCAGCAAATAGTATTTTGGCCGGCGACTTATGGTGTGGACGCTTGGTACCTGCGCCTCCACATTTTGAGCCCTGCCAAGTCCTGGCATCCTCCCAACCGCGGAGTCGCATAATGTTATCCCTCGTCGCCTACACCAGCGTCAGTGCGCGACATGTATCCCGACCCTCGCTCGCTCTTTGCATCCTAATATGACCATTATGTCCCGGATCTCCCTCTATCAACCATGGCTTCCGCTCATCGACACGCCACAATCTCGCCGCCGTGTTGGTTTTCCTCCTGCACCAATCACTCCAGGAAACCCGTCCTAGCCCACGGACGTGGAAATGGACTATGCTTTGCTAGCAGCTAGCTCCGCCGTCCCTTGCAGCCCTTTTCTCCGCATTTGATAACGCACTGCGGGTCTGGGATCCATTCTTTTGTTTCCGACTGTGCGTGCGACGCATGGTCCGCTATCCACCCACACGACTAGGAACATAGATCCGAGGAGATCACGATATTGAGTAGATTGGTGTCACGCTTTCACCTAAGACATCTTGTGTGAGTTTTGCAAGGGGAGGGGGAAAGTCCTTGGAATTCATCGATGCTTCTGCTATACGCCCGCGTAAAGGAGGTTGAGAGCTTGGCGGTTAGAGCTCCAGGGTAAGAACCGCGCCGCAGCGTGCCGCCACGGATACCAAGACTGAGAAAATAGCAGTGGGTGAGTATGTGTCAGTTTGAATTACTGATCATGACATTGCTTTACTGCTTCTACAACCATCTTTCCGTCGGAAAGGCGGCTTGTCGGGCATTGTTTGCGTGTAATATCGACAACGCCATGCTTTGATGATTCTGCACGATCGGACAAAGGTGCATATGGCCGTCTGATTGCTTAGTCTGATTGCATGCAGTCGTATTACTGATTTGTGATGTTATGGTCCGATGTACCTTGTTTGTGCTTGTCGTGGGTATAGGGGATGAGGATGTATAGACAGCCATATTGGAAACCAATAGACACAGTTGTTCAGAACAGTACAAGTCCTTCAATCCTATCAAAATTGTTTTGACAAAACTACTCTATCGTGCTCAAAATTCGCTTGTCACAGCTATACAGGACCACGTTCTCAAGTGCATCCAAACGCAAAAGCGATCACCTTCTCAACCACACTATGCACCCATCCATCAATGCCTTCTCATCTACTGTGTCTTATCACCATAAAGCCACATACATACTCTACCACCTCCCGCTTATCTCACTTCCCGCCCTGTCAGCCACCCATCGAACAAGACCACACTTCATCAAGCAAATAGATACGAAAACGACCGCTCAGACTTAATCCTCGCTCCTTATCCGTTATCTCTTCTCACCCGTTCCACTCACCACATTCGCCACAAGATGACCTCTCAACACTATTAGACGTACTTTGCCACTGCTCAGTTGCAGTATCGTTACCCGCGCCCTCACAAACTCCCCCTAAACCGTCTATCAACTCCGATAGCTCGACACTCCATCAGGCCTTCCCCGTCACACACGCACAAAAATACCCATGTGCCTTGCTTGCACCTTGCTCAAAGTGAAATAAAACGGACCGATTACTCACGCATTACCTCACCTCATCCGGTCCTATCTCATCAACCCTTGGCTTTTTGGGGGGCTGCCTGAGACACGGGAACCCCGTTCCACATGTCCATACTACTGGGTATATTGCGTGTCTGCTAGGTGCAGTAGTGTGTGTGGGGGGAGTAATGGACGCGTGACGTAAGTAGCCTACACCTATGGAGGAAAGGAAGGGTGTGCCTGGTTTGGGTGGGGTGAGCCCGGGCTGGGTTGGGCTGGGCTAAGGCAAGTGTGTGGGGAATTTGGTTTCCCTTGGGCATACGCGCGTTCCTATAGCGAGCGCGGGAGGATCTGGGGTAAGCGGCTAGTATGTGAGGAGTTCATGTTTGGTGTGGTATGGGTCGGCCGGCGGGTTAGTTTGGCTATGTTGGGGTTGGGGATCCGAGGCGGACGGGCGGGCTTGGGCGTGGCGCGGATACAGCTGAGTGGGTGGGCAATGGTAGTGGTGGTGTGCATGGAAGGATATGAGGAAGCAAAGGAACGAGCAAGGTTTGCAGGGCTTTGCATGGGGTTTCCCTGTTCATGTATGGTGAAAAGTCGTACTTCGTCGCTTTGGTATCGGCAGGGAATCTCACTCGTTTGTAGTTCTGTAGTTTGGTATTTGAATGCCTTTTTTTTTGTCTAGATGCTAAACATCATGCTAACAACACAACATTCATGCATGCCTCATGAAAGCCCGTATAGCTGCGCCATCGCTTCTTCCATGTCAACGTCGTTCCTTGTGATGAGCGGTTTTCCATCTACAATCAGTCGCTGGCAAATCTGGTATCCAAAGTGCAGCCCCAACGTGACAAGTAACAAAGGCATCACGATGCGTCCGAGCAGACGACCCCAAGAGATTGCTCTCTCCCCCGAGCCCACGCCGGTCTTGTCCGTCGAAGTAGAAGAATCCGTGTTCTTACCCTCCCTCTCTTCGTCTGCTTCCTCGTTTGCTCCGCCCTCCAAGACTGTCAAGTAGGCCAGCCTTCCCAACCACAAATGCCATCCAATCAATACAAGAAATGCAAAGGATATATTCACCCAAGAAAACTGGGCGTACGGCGATTCTGCTCGCCTTCCTAGAATCTCGTACATCTCGTCGAAGCCTTGGACTGTACGGTGCATGGTGAGGGGGATGATGAGCATTGCTGCAGCGATTCCGACAACTTCTACGCTGTGCATACCAAGGCGCTTGATGAACGTTGATTTCCGCTTGTGGAGATGCCAGTTCCGGATGATATCGTTTCCCGGAGAGTGTGTTGTCGACATTGTGAGGAGCATCGTGGCGCGATGTCTACAACTGAGGAGATTTGGATACGAAAAAGGTGTTGATGGTGATGATAAATGTGTAACAAGCACCCGGAGTAGAGAGTGATCTTTCGAATATCTTGATTGTGAGTTATGCGGTGCTAGGTCGTATACGGAGTAAAAAAGTCGCGTTGATAAGTGTCGTGATTGTCCCTGCCGTTGCTGAGCTTCATCAGGGCTGGCCTTCTTGAGTTTCCAGACGTCTCAACGGAGTACTCTGCTTCTTGGATACAACGACAAGCTCTTCTCCTCCAGTCTATTCAGCGGACTTTTGTTCTTGTATACGTGTGCTGCTGGCACTTTTCTTTTCCACCCGCTCCGTGCACGTGAGGCCCCCCTTTTGTCAGTCAGCACATAAAGAAACCGGTACTCTACTGCGCAAAAACGATCTGACCCTGCTGCCCGTTTACCTAACCTCCTCTTATCTTTCTCGTGTTTAGTCTACCGTCCAACTGCAACCAAAAGAAAACTCCCGTCGGCACTTCCTGTTGTAAGCTCACTCATATGAATGTCGCGTAAGCCGGTGCCAAGCCCCCGCAATGCCCACACCGCCTAACCCGTTCAATCGACTCAAGACCTTTAGTTTCAGCCCCACAGCAGAGTTCCTCGCTTCGAGGAATAGAACAACGGAATGCGAAAGTTCTTGGTCAAAGGGACGGAGGAAAGAAAGTGAGGATAATAGCCACGCCCGTCGCTACGGGTTTGCACTCTTTCGCAGCGCCCCGAGGTTGTAGTTAGGTGCCCAGCTGCCCCACGTTCCGCATACTGAGCGAGTCGCGTGCCGCGCCACAATAAGCACTGATTGGCCACAGTTGCGCCCCCGAAGTACATGATTGTCAGTGGTAATTAGCTGTGGCATGGAAGGATTGAAGTAGTGATGAGAAAGGAAGGTGAGCACGTAACAGAAATGGCCATCATGGCGATGTGGTGGGCTGTGCTGAATGAGAAGTTGTTGGGTACATAGTTTTGTGCCTGTTTTACTGTGAATGAATGAAAGAACACCCGAGGTGTAAAATATGTTCAAAACTTTGGTTCAGTGTGCTTGAAGCTTTTGTCTTGGCTACTCTATTTGTTCAATTTGATTTTTTGTGCACCTGTAAAATTCTCGGTAGTGGAAAAGTGGAGCTACATAGATCCCTATTAACGCCTAAATGGCAAGATTTACATGGTACCATTTAGAGTCCAGGATGCGGAAAGGAGTGTCTGGGGAGCAAATAGTAGAACATTGTTACTAGATCTTTGAAAAGAGGATGAAAAGGTTAGTCGAGATAGAGATTCCAGACGCAACGCAGTAGAAGTCGATAACCACGGTGATTTACTGAAGCCCTGTTTGCATATGACCAGGAATACAACATCAACTCACGCGTCGTGTTTGTTCTTTTTGTTACTGGCTCATTTCGCAGTATCACATTCCATGTTCTGTGCCATGCTGATGATGCCCTCCGTACTGATTACCTAAACAAGGAGTTGCAAGCTTCTCAAGAGATTCACGCACCTGGGGTACTAGATACACCGCATTATAGCAGCAGAAGGTTGTGGAAGTGAAGTAGAATTGCCTTGCCCACTCGACCGGCTCCTATCACGCATGAAAACCTACCACTATGCTGTCCTAAATCAGCAGGTTTCTTGAACTCGCTGCGAGCTTGATCTCGTCCAAAGCATGAGGTTTTGGACACAACGTTTTATTCCTTCCCTTCTTCCCTTTTTCCATGGTTTGAGTATAAATGGCGAATGAAAACGGTATAAGTGCGCCTTCGTTGCAAAACCTCTACCTGTAGAAGTTTCGAAGTCGGTATCGAAAACCAATGAAATGGCCCTCGTGTTAGTCCACTGACAGTGAGATAGACAAAACAGAGCAGCCAATGCGGTCACACAAAGCTCAATCGTAGTCTAAACAACATACAGCCTTGAAAGTGACGCCTCCACCACCACTAGCTTGCTGCAAACATACCACCTAAGCAGTCATCGCATTCTTGCCATAAGGATCGGGCATATTTCCAAAAAAAACAAGTCGACATCGATTCATCCTAGCGACAGCGAATAACACTGCAGGATCGTGAGTAGCGTTCTCGGCTGTGTAGACAGAAACCTTGACGTGTTTCATACAAAGGAGCTCCATGAATCACTGGAAACCGTTGAGCTCTAGCACGTTTCTTTCTACGTAAGATGGAACAATCTGCCCTGTTACTGCTGGAACGATATCGCTCTGCCACCGAGACGCTGCATCAAAAAACTGTATCATATTGAGCACAGTACACCACTTATGGAAGTCAGAGCCATATATGGCGTCTTGTGTCAGGATGAACCGTATGGTAGGTTTCAAGTAGCTGAAACAAAAATAGGCATCACTATGAGGCATCAAACACCCGGATCAGGCGACGCCGAAGACAGAACGTGTTGGCGATGAGCGGATGGATGGATCGATACGATTTGATTCCACTCTGTTATCTTCGAGATGGCTCGATGAACGTACTATCTCCCTCGTCATCTGGGTCTTCTTCAGAAGAATCTTCGTCATCATCCGGAGCCGCATAATCGTCGTCTGCATCGTCCTCGTTCTCTTCCTCAACTACATGCGGTTCGTTCGTGGGAGGGACGTGCCTCGATCTCAATGTGCGACCAGTGCTGTTGGTTTCGGGCTCACATTTCTTCACCTTGGCCCTCACACGGCCCTGCATGCCTCGGCCCTCAAAGTCTAGTGTCCACGAGAGCTCGAGTCCTTGCTTTCTGGTGCCGGCGTTGTCAACGATCCAGCTATAAGGCGATTTCAACACGATTTTGGTTTGGATGGTAAAGGTACCCCAGCCCGTGGCCTCGAACTCGTACGGGGAAGCCCGGAGAACGTGGTGACTGGGCCGAAATGTGGGATGCTGCGATATGTCAGCTCTTCAAGAAAGTATTGAATAAGTAGCAGTCGAAGTATGTGCGTATCTCTGATCGAGTCAGACACGCTTTGCATCCCAAATGTGCTCATGTAGAGTCAGTTGGAAACACCGTCCGTAAAGCGCTTGCATCAGATGGCGAGTGTTAAATACCATCTCATGACTGAAAGACCGACAGGAATTCGAACTGACCAAGTAGATATGCACTTCTTTGATAAGCTCCGGCCGCGACATACGAACAAAGAATGTCCATAGATGTGCATTCGAGCTACCAGGATTCCGGATAAGCCTATGCTTGTTTCCTATAAGAATCATGACACCCTCGATTCCATCCTGTCCAACGCGAGAACCCCTATCAACTTCCTCTTCAACTCGCCTCTCAGCATAAGTAACAGGATACTTTGCCTCCAACTGCCTTGCCAAAGGCTTGTCGGGCGACGCACTGGTACGTGTTCTGCACATGGGACATTTGGCCTCCAGGTCGTAGGATGGGTCGTAGTTTGGATCAAAGTCTGTGAGGTGAACGTCTAGACTTGAATGCTCGATCTGATTGGTGGAAGAGGCGTCTGCCCATTGGGCCATGCACGACGCGCATAGTAGATGGTTGCATTGCGTTCTTACGGGTGTGAAGAGCAGGAGCTGGCAGATCTGCTGAGCGTGAGCAGATTTGCATGAAACTTGTCGCTGCTGCGATTGTAGCTCACAGGGCAGAGATCATCGTGTGCAACGTGCTCTTGTGTTGTTGCGGGCGTTGCTCGAGCCATGGTGGCTTGGAAAAGAAAAAAGAAAAGGAAAACGAAGCAGGTCAAGTCATGGCCGAGACTGGTGTTTTAAGGACGCCTTATCTCGTAGTCATAGTATGGTGCTGACCGGTCTGGTACAGACAGTTGCCATGTTGTCATTGGCTGCAATGCGCTTTAGGCAACATCGTCGCCCCACAGAGCACGGTAACGTATTAGTTTGCACGTGATAGCGCGTCGCTATGAAGCATCGGTATTTTAAGATGTATTAATACACTAAGCCCCTAACATACGTTCCCGTCATCTATAACCGTTGTCGTGGCCCCATGGCATATTCTCCGGTTTTAGTCCCATGGCCTCTTTCTGCTCCATCTGTCTCTGCAGCTCTGCCTCCCTCTTCACTTGTTGCAAATATCGCAGTCTTTCCTTCCTTGCCTTCTCCTTTAGCTCACCGAAGGGATCAAACCGCTCGCTCTCTGGGTTCTTGAAAGGGTTCTCTCTCCAGCTGCCCCGATCCGTCAGGGTCGTGCTCCTTGGTCTGTTGTTCAGCATGTCGTAGGCTTTGTTGCGCTGGGGGTCTTCGAATGGATTTGGGGTTGGAGGCGGGATTTGAGAGTTGTTGCGGGTTGTTGACACGGTTTCTGGGCGCGAATACGGACCGGCACCGAAAAGTGTGTTACTGCGGTTCGTTGACCGGGTGAGGTGGCCATCTCCTCCGCCATTACTGGCCCCCTGGAGACGCGCGAAGATTGAAGACGCAGTACCGGTATGTGCAAGCTCTGGAGCCCGGAGAGCCTGACCCTTGGACGAGTCGTACTTCTCGTCTGGTAGCGGCATGTGGTCCATATAGCTCCTTGCTCTGCGACGCCTGATAAAAATCACCGCAGCAACAAGAAGTGCCAAAGCGCCTACTTAGCTGTTAGAAACGACTGAGAGTTGTATAAGACGGGTAGTAGTAACGAACCAAGTATACCCAACACGATTGCCGCAATCATGGCCTGTTTGGTCATGATCGTTGCCTCTGGTTTACGAACCATTTCCGAAGCGCCAGTCTCACCTGATAATTCTGCTGCCGCAGTTGACAGAGGCGGCGGTGGAGGTGGAGGCAGGGATACTGAAAGCGTTGGGGAAGCCTGCTTTTGTCTGTCGCTTTGACTCTTACTCGCGGGCGTAGAGGTGGCGGCAGGTAGGCTCGTTGTTGTCATCAACGTCGTGCCTGTGGTCAGGGGTATGGCTACAACGGCTGTTGACGACGTGAATTGGAAAGACGGTAGAGATGTTGAGGAGGTACTGCTTTCGGATGACGATGATGAAAGCGAAGGCGAAGAGGTCAACGTCGGCGGAGGGGGTGCGCTGGTCGAGTCGGGGCCTAGAGTTTGGATGGGTTGAGGTACTGAGCTTTCTGACGGTGACGGTGGCTCCGCCTCGTCTTCAGATTCCGAATCTTCGCTTTCCGATAGTTCACCAACTGTCGAAGGGCTGCTGAATGGCGAGTCTGGACTCTCGGGCCCTTCCTCCTTCTCCTTCTCCT
>JAODYC010000141.1:61926-75147 GCA_026262405.1 Curvularia hawaiiensis | reverse complement strand
CCGCGGTGATTATTACCTTTCGTCGTGGACGGGTGTTAAACCTTAACCACTTGTCCTTCCTATAGGGTAGGAATCCTTCTTATTACTTATAATATATACTTAGATATTAACTATATTAGTAATAAGTAGAGTACTTTAGAAAAATATATATATAGTAAACGCTAGATATTAATAAATAAATAAAAGATAGATAGTACTTAAAATTAAAAAAAATAGCTTTAACTTAGATATTTACTAGTAATTAAGAATATAAGATCCTAATAGAAAGAAAGCTAAGTTTTGTTTAAGTATTAGTAAGTAATAATAAAAAATATAAAACTTAAAAAAAAAATTAACTCTAAATATTAATATAAAGCTTATAAAAGTTTAAAATATTACTACTCTAGATATTAAGTATAAAAGAGTAGAGAATATAAAATCTAAAAAAAAGTAAGAGTTACTCTAGATATTAGTAGAGAGTTAAAAGAGTTAGATATTATAAGTAATAAGAAGAATTCCTACCTTATTAAAAAGATAAGTAGTTAAAGTTTAATATCTATCTACGCTAGAAGATAGTAATTACTATAAGGCGCTAATTATATAACTTTAGTATTCTACTAAAAAATAGCCTCTAGAAGGCTAGTATATAAAAAAAGGCTAGCGTTCTTCTAGTTCTTTTATTAAAAAATAAAAGAAAGAAAGAATATAATTTAAAGTAGTTATTACTAAACTTAAGTTCTTACTATATTTTAAAGCGGCTTTTTTTAACGTAATTAATAAGAGTAATATCTAGGGAGGCTTTAGAGGTACTATGCTAGTTCTATTTAACCTAGAGGCTGTAATATTAAAGCTCAATATAAAGCTAAGGACGCTAATACTACCTTTTCTAGATAAGCAGTCGTAGGAGTCTAAAACTCTAAGTAATACCCGAGAAATTAGGTCCTAGTCAACGCTAGTGAAGACGAGGATTTAGAAGCATCTAGATAGTGCGCCAACTTTAATAGTTTAGGCCTTTAAAAAGCTTACTAAAGGCGCGGCTATTATAGCGCATAAGCTAGCGCTAGCGTAAAAAGAAATCGCTAAGCTTTAAGCTATAGATAAAGCTACTACGCAACGTAAATCGCATAAAAGAAAGTGGATATAGATAGAAGGGGCACTTATAGTTAAAGAGGGCTAGCGCTTAGTAGCTCTAAGGGAGTTTAGGGTGCGTAGTGATAGGAAGAAGACGTCAAAGAAGGTGCGCATAGAAGAGGCTGGTCCTTCTTAAAGGTACTATAAAACCTGCGGCGAGACTAGGCATAACCCGCGCACCGGTTAAAAGGACCCGTAGTAGCTAGGGGGTACTTAGGAAAGTTTCCTAGATACCCTAATATAAGCTGGTGTTGTAATTCTCTATCAAAGGTCGTGTTTTGGAGTGGTCTTGGCAAAAAGTGTCCACTTGGTTGGGGTGTCCACTCGCCCGGGAACTACGTTATCTTGCAAAGTGCTTTCATTCAATTATTACTTTTGCCCCGCTTTACGCCCTGCTTTACGCCCCCAACCCGACTCAACCAATAGGGTGGTTAGATGTTGACCATAAGCATGTAGAATACATCCTTCCCAAAGATGCTGACATCAAGGATAAAACAGTTGCAGCCTATGTTTACAGCGGGTTGCCTCCTGGTTGGTGGACAGCCAATCATAAGTTTTTCTAGTCGCTGATCTAGTCTTTTAATTAGCTTTCCACCAACAGGGAGGCAACCCGCTGTAAGCATAGGCTGTAGCAGAGCACTTGTTGGGATGAGTTTTTAATTAATGAATCATGAGTATAAGACATACTCTGCCACAAGCTTGGGTGTTTATTGGCGTTGTCATCGATTGAGTTGTTTTCTTTTGAATCTGTCTTCCATTTTGAAATTTAATGATATCTCACGACATAGTGAAAATTGGCACGCGACACGATGTTTCAGACACTCAAAGCGCAAAACGGGAGTCAGCAAGACTCTGAATACGTTGTACAATCTTCGATCCCAGCCTCCGATAAGCTGAAGGCGGCCAAGAAGCCACCAGCCTGCACGCGGTGCAAGATGAGAAAAGTTCGTCCTCCACATTGAGCCACATCTCCCGATTGCGGGTCCCGATTCATATTTAATCAGTACATCAAGACTATAAACGGGCAATCGTTATTCAGTACTGACACGCTTTCAGCTGAAATGTATCATTTTGGCACCGGACAATTGTGAGAAATGTTTGGAAGGCGGCGTTCGATGCTCATACCGAGGCACGGCAGTTGCAGTGGAAAACAGAGACACTTCCTCATCAAATGGTCAGAAACCCCGACAACACGCTGTCAACAGTGTTCATATTCGTCTGTGTTCCACAATGGAGCTGTGCTTCTATGATGCACACCCACTCCAGTGTGTCGTTCTCTTTCACGTCAAGGTCGCTTAAATAACCAATTAATCCCGCTAACATGATTTTTAGGTATCGACAATGAAGATGCATGCTTAGCAGGCACAACTGCTCAGAATGAGGATCCTTGTTCTATATTTATGAACTCACTGACCCCCCAGCCTTCCTCCATGGATACCAGTGCTATGACGCCTGTAATAACGCCAGATCCAATTACCGGCCTGCCGCAAGACCTTCACACGGACCACTTTGTCAGCATGCTTGATTCATCTACAACATTACAAGGCGATGACCTGCATGATTTTGACTTCTGCATCTGCGTGGACTCCATCACTGATGCTAACGCGATGGTGCAAACCAAGTTGGTCTGGAGCAATTGGCTGCAGGGCTACAGCGCCTCGAGCATTGATGATATGCTCCAGTGCCAGAAAAACGTGTTGGCGAGCTGTGAGACATTCTTCAACTGCAAAAATTGCAGTAACAAATGGAATTACGTGGCGCTGGTGATCTCCATGTGCCGGGAGCTCGTCAGTGGCGTCAAGACGCTGGAGTCCATCACGACACGTGGGCCGCAAACTTTCCTGCGGAGACAACCGCGCTCAGATAGCGATTTCTCCGGCAGCTCCAGGTTGGAGGCAGGAGGGTGGCGACTTGACGATGACGACGAAATGGAAATCATTAAACATCTGGTGCGAGTGCGGACCACAAAGCTGAGGAAAGTGATAGATCAGCTGGAAAGCACCGTCAGTTCAAATCATGTATCATATTTATGGGTTGTGGGCAACCTAAAAAAGACCCTAGATGACAACCTTGGGACGAAGGTACTACAATGAAATTGATTCGTTGCCAGTAGAAACAAATAAACTGTCCAGAGTCACTGCAACGCATCGAATGAGATATGCGGGGAGAAGCACTGTACGAGCAAATGTTCAAAGTATAGCTATGATGACTTAACAAGCTCTTCACTTTTCCATCCATGTCTTTTTACTAAGTCTTTTGATCTGTCGCAAAATGTACTTTTTTCTTGCCTACACACGATTAGTATGAACTCAGGTCAACAAAGCCCCGGTATGGAACACACCGGGCAACTTTAGCCGCTTCCCGTTGTCGCTGGGACAGTCTGACTCCCTGGTCAGCAACGCCCGTGGTGCGATCTTGCCCTCGCGTGTAGGCAGTTCAGCAATGCGTTTCTCCAAGTTCCAGTATTTTTCCAGCCATAAGAAGTAACGTATCGCACATAAGGTGCTGAGTACAGAAGCTAGGAGAAGTGGCATAGTTGCGGTCGGTGGATTCAGTATATTTAGTCAGTTGAGCAAGATCATGAGCTGGGACAACTACAATGGAGTATTTCGTGCTTGGACGAGAATCTATTAAGACAAATTAGCGTGTCACCATATCCTTGCACCCAAAAGTACCTTGGGGTCAAGATGGGACCCCGCACGAAAAGCCGGGATTACCGCATTGGGCCTATAGACCCTCAATGTCGCGGTTAGACAGTCAGCAAGATCAGTCTGGCCCCAACGCCTAGGTAGCTCTCACCCGTTCTCCAAAGAAGCCTTGAACTAGCGGATCACGGCTTCTCCTGTTCTAGAAAGTCTATCATTGCTGTTCGGTAGCAACGGAGTGTCTGATCCGAAAAAAGAAACTTCACCCTCGGTGATGTCAACAGGTATGTGCTTGCAAGATCTACGACTTGACAAACTAAAAGCATTTATTAGATACTTCATCAATACGGGCTTACTGTCACTACAATTCGTCTGTATTTTGATCAGCATCATCCAATCGCAATTATAGACTGACTCTGCCTAGTTTCTCGTCTCGTTGAGTTTAGATCATTCAACATGGGTTCGCAGATAGACGAAAAGCCATCCGCCCAACTAGCCGTTCCTATCCCAGCCTCCACACGGCGACGCTTCGAGGCAGCCGGTATAGACCTGAGCGGCGGCTACCCACTGCTACCCACCGACTTTGAGTATATTCAAGATGCAGAATCCAAAGGCGACAAGGCCCATCCATACAGTGACGCCGGATTGCGTGCTAATCCCGAGAAGAAAGCGCTATTCGGGGCCGCCACGGCAGTCAACCATTTGACTAGTCACATTGGCACCGAGATTGTCGGACTCCAGCTCAAGAATCTCAACGATCAGCAAAAAGATGAACTCGCGCTCCTGGTCGCTGAGCGTGGAGTTGTGTTTTTCCGAGACCAGGATCTCTCTCCACAACAGCAGGAGAGTCTAGGCAGATACTGGGGAGAGCTTTATGTATGTAACTCTACGGCCTATTGCATTGCCATTTCGGTGGCGATTTTCTCTGACAACTTTCTTTCCGCAGCCCCAAGGTCCTTATGTACCAGATCATCCGGACATTACGACCATATGGACGGATTTCTTCGCAAAGACTGTTCGCAAGCCCAGTTATCGTCAGCCGTTTCAGGGGTTTCACACGTAGGTCAAGACCGCTTTTCACCTTTTCCCCTCTTTTAAGAAATAGACTTCTAACAGGATATGTCATTTCCCGCAGTGACATGGTCCACGAGAGGCACCCACCAGGCTACACGCACCTGCACAAGGACGCGGTGCCCGAGGTGGGCGGGGACCTGCTGTGGGCGAGCGGGTACGCCGCGTACTCGAAGCTCTCGCCCGACTTTCGGCGCTTCCTCGACGGTAAGCGGGCCGTCTTCGTCTCCAAGGAGAAGTACTTCGATCGGGACGACCCGGCGGCGGGCCGCACCCGCTCCGTCACCCGCGCCCACCCCATTGTGCGCGTGCACCCCGTCACCGGCTGGAAGAGCCTCTATATCGCCCACGGCTGGGTGTCGCACATTGTGGGGCTCGACCGCAAGGAGAGCGACCTCATCCTAGGCTATCTGAAGGATGTGTATGAAAATAATGTGGATATACAGTGCCGATTCAAGTTCACACCTGGAAGCTCGGCCATCTGGGACAACAGGTAGGCCATCTCTCTGGTAAACCATGAAAGGGAAAGTTCTTAACTGATTTTGGAACAGGTGCACCCTTCATACAGCAAGTTGGGACTACGAGAATGCTTCGGAGAGACATGGTACCAGGGTAACAACTTTGGCTGAGGAGCCCTATTTTGATGAGAACGCAATCACTCGGAGACAGGCTTTGGGATTGGAAGACGATTAAAAGCAGCATTCAACGGGGTGGATCCGTGTAAAATCTTCTTTTTTTTTCTCTCTCTTCTCTCTCCATAAGAGCATAGCATAGAGCATAGGTCATCAGAAAACATTGAACTTTCCGTACATCTGCAGTTGCGTTGCTTTATTTGGAATGGTACATTTTCTTTGACAAAGAGCTTCGTCAAGTATTGTCATTTGGCTATTGAATGCATCAACAAGCTGTACTTTAATGCGCTTATAGTCCATATTGATTCAACATACGGAGTATAGATTCAGTCATTTACTTACTTTGAGAGACACAGGAATGTGCTGATCTACTAATACTTTATTGGAGTTTTTAGCCCCGGTCATAAGGTTAAACCCCTATGAAGGGCAGCTCTCCTGGATGACGTAATGATTTTGCATCGTGGAGAGGGTCTTCCTTGGTAGACACCATTGAAGCGCATTGCGATGTTTGTGTTATTAAAGGTCAGTGTGCAGTCGAACTCCAAAAGGCCAAAATCGTGCGAAAAGATACTAGATTCAAACGGTTCATAAAGAAAATCGATGGGGCAAACTGAGAAAAACCGGACTGCGATTTTCTATCCATGAAGTTGATTTTAATTGAGTGGAAAAAGAGATCTGGAAACGACCCAAAAATACAACCTTCCTCAGACGCAGAGGAAACCAAACGCAACATTGCACTATCTATGGAAGATCCATAATTCTGGTCTCACGAACCTTTTTTCCCTGTTCAGCATTCAGGTAACGTCCGCTCTTAAAACTCCAGTGCAAGTTCGCACGAGCCACATCACTGCATGCGTCGATGTATCTACGGACCTCATTGTTCGTCTCGGCGTCCCAGTGCGGCAGGTCCACAATCGCCTCTTCCCAGTCTCGCTGGCAGTTCTCCATCAGCTCGCCGGTGAGATTCATGGCGTCTTGTTCCGAGTGCCCTTGGCGCATCAGCAGACGGATCAAGTTGTGCTCAACCCCAAAAGCCTGCTCCGCATGTCAGTGGTTAATGCAATGATCGTGCATCAAGGCATGAACTCACCAGGTCTTTCTTGTAGGAGAGGACGTCGTTTACGCTAAGTTGATACAAATTAGTTGGAAACTCGTATTAAAGAAATCAAGCAAGTACATACAGCCACGTGAGGTCCGCAGCAGCACGCTCGCATGTGCGCACCGATGGGTGCTGCATAGCTTCTTCTGGCGCCTTGATCGCGTGGGCCCATCTGAATCGTCAACGTGTCAGTAGCTGATATGCGGTTTTATGGGGTTATATACTGACTCTACGACCGCAAACAGGCAGTAAGAACCGATGGAGTGTCTTCGGGTTTCCATATAGGCGTCGATGTCAACATCAAGCACAATGTTCCTCTGTGCGGAATCGACCTGTTTCAGAATTGCAAATAGACACTTCTTGTGAGTATATTTCCACCGGCGTTCAAGACCTGTTGATTCACCATTTAGCTTTTCTGGCTGGTTGACGGCGAATTTCACCCTTTCCCATGCAAGCGAACAGTGACTTATGTAGCTGATGAACTTACTAGGCGATGGGTTTCGCTGTATGCCGGTGGTTAGCGTCTGCGCAATCAAGACGGTGCGGATGGGCGTCACTCACAGCTTTGAATCGTTGCCAGACTGATTGGAACATGTACTGCAGTGGATGTTCTTTGGGGTCCACCTGAGGGTGAATGTTATCCTGAGTGGCCAACATATCGATCATTTCTCTGGCCGCCTCGATAGTCTTGTCTTTCATCGCGCCCTCGTCGAATTCTACCTGTGTTAGAACTACGCAGTATGAACAGGGTCTGATACTTACGATCATCGAATACGAATGCCTATGTAGTTTAGACTAGATAAGCTTCTACTTGTGCTTGGCTGAAAGATGTAGGGCCACTCACCCAGATGCACCAGTCCACCCCCATCCGAAACGCTTCTTCATCTGCCTTGGGCGCAGACAGACTGATCAGGTATGCGAAGTTTGCCCTGGTCAAAATTTTGGCCGTTCGCGCGTCCATTCTGACCAGCCTAGGTAGTGATCAGTATGGATAGGAGATCGTTTTGATCGCAATTCTCACTCTTTCGTCCATGCTTCCGACTTGCGACCCACCTCAACATCGTGAGGGTTTCTCTCGGGATCACCCGACAGTATTCCCGCAAAAAGATCAGGAATGTGCAGTGACCTTGTCTCTGGGAACTGTTTTTTCCCTATCGGTAGTGCATTGTAGATGGCTAAGGCTGTTGCGTATAGAGACATTTTGCGTGGTAGTCGTCAACCACTTTGGGCAGTGATTCTGTCGAAATTGAAAAGTTCAAGTCAAAAGAATGGTATTAAATTGCTCCAATAACTGACAATACATCGCAGTAGGCGTCTCTTGCCCGTGCGTCTTCCGCCGTTCAAGGTTCCACAATCATACACACTCAATCCGACCTACACCAACGGCCTCGGAATTTCCTTTTTGGGCTATGGACTAAGTCCTTGCTAACCTAGCGCAACTCAATGTGCACCCCAACGCGTCGGATGCCAGAAAATACCAACGTGAATGAATTGTCAAGTATTTTCCGATAGCCTTTTGAGATGCACTTCATGTGTTTACAGAGTAAGTCAGTCGCGAGTGGCAAATACCCTTTCGTTTGAATCGTTCGACGTGAGCATCTGTGGAACTTTCCCTAATGTACCATGATTAGGATCTCTATCTAATAATTGTGGTATGCATGTGTCCTTCTTCGCAGATTGAATAGAATCGAGGTGAGATTCCCATATTTTAACTCAAAATCCGAAGCGCGTTTGCCAAATTTTCACCATCTCAGCACATGTGTGCGGCCACCATAAGGGTTGCCAGTCAGGAGTCTACTTCAACATCAAAACGTTGAACTTTTAAATCACATAGATCTGCATGGCCAAAAACACGTAATATGAAAGATTCACGACGGTCAATTTGGATCTATGAATACTTCGTTGTGAAACGTGGCTTCAGTGATTGAGTGTAAAAACATTTGTATAAACAGTCTAGAAATCTAAGATGATAAAATTCGCACACAGTAACCCACATCAACAACTATCACCTTGCTATGCTTTAGCTGCCCTACTCCTAAGGCACGCCAATCAGATCATTTTTCTCCTCCTCATCATCAACTTCGCGCCCGGATCAGGAATGATAAACTCGAGAATGTGAATATTGCTTGGCTTAGTTTGGTGCTCATCAAACTTGAACTCGAAGTCCCTGAGCAGTCTCGAGACCACCATCTTGAGCATGCTGACGGCAAAGTTTCTGCCTGGGCAGGCCTGGCTACCATAGCCGAAGCTCAGATTCTCCAGGCTAGGCTGCCCGGCTAGATGCTTGGAAGCTTCCTCGGCTGAGACTTGACGTTTTCGGTAGCTCCTCATCGGGTCGAAACGATCTGGGTTGGGCGCAATGGCCGGATCAACTTGGTTATGGATGCTGACCCAACCGAGTAGAGCGCCCTTGGGAATGTGCAGGCCATCCTTGAATGTAAAGTCCTCGACCGCGTAGCGATTGGGTGTAACTATATCATGTATTAGTTCTGGGGTCGTAAGGAATCGCAAAAAGTGTTCGAACTTACTCGATAAAGGTTGGCTCAGTCTCTGGCTCTCATTGAAGAAGCTGTCCAAAAGCTCCAGCTTGGCAACCCAGTCTTTGACAGGCGTCTGCTCGCCAATGGGACCAAGGGCACTATTGACATCCAGGATTTCCGCCCGGAGTCCTTCTTCGTATTCTGGGTGCTCGCATAGATGGAACAACAAATTGGAGATGGCCATAGCGGTAGTATGTGCGGCGGGAACTAGGATAACCAGCACAAGCGTCGGAAGGTTTTCTAGCACGTACTTCTTGTCTGGACCATTGTCCAGCATCCAAGCCAACATGTTTGCTTCTTCTTCGACCTTGATACCTTGTGCCCTTTGTTTCTTTGCCTCCTCGTGTCTTGTGACGCATGGGTCTGTGATCTTCCTGGCACCCGACAGGCGTTTTCGGAGCCTCCACCTCTGAGGAATCAGGTTCGTGACGAGCGGGTGCATCCACTTTGGCAGGAGTCGCATAATGATGGACGCCGTGACAAAGTCCTCAGTGAAGTGCTGCGCCAGGTCGATCCACTCAGGGCTTCGGCAGGCTGGGTTGCCGACAATCATTTTCCCTACGATGCGCACCAGGATCATTTGAACGATCTTCTGGATGTCGACCTCGGTCCAGTCTGGTGCGTGGTGCCAGATGTTAGTTCCGTAATAGTCACGTTGGCCCTCGGGAGGCTGTGCTCACCATCTGCTTTTGGCATCTCAACCTCCATCGCATACTCGAACTCCCGTCTCATCGCATCAAGATATTCAGCCTGTTTGCCGTGTCGGTTCTCCGAGATGGCTTTGATGGGCATATCGGAATGGCTCCACATGGTATTCATGGCCCATTGGTCGCCCCATTCCTGCTCACTGTCAGCCAAAAGATGCCTGTGTTTGACTGTGTATATTAATGGCATACCATGAAGTTGGCCTTTCCTCGGCTTAGTTTGGAATTTGGAATCGTTCGCAACTCCGAGATGTATTTGGTGGGAAGCACTGTCACGTCCAGGTCTTGGCGACGTAGCACGAAAGGTTGACCCTTGTTGTTATACTGCAAACTTGTCAGTCAGCGTGTTTCTCGAAGCGTGTTAATATGCATGACCGACCTTTTGGTAGCCGCTTTCAATGATTTTGTGCGCGTCCTTGGCGTACCGTAGTTGCAAAAGCCATGTTGGCTCAAACCAGGACCAATAACCGTGTACATGCGCGCCCGGGACCTTTGTCCTGCGATGGACCTGTAACGACGAATACCCCCAGAAAAGGCATAGAAAAAGTATACTGCCCTGTAAAAAGGTCAAGGATGCAATGAGCTCAGCGATGGGGACTCCAATCGACGGCTCCGCTTGGTGTTCAGTGACGCCAATATGGTCAAGGATTGTTGTGTTGCGGACTTCCATCTTTGCGACGATTGATCAAAGAGGAATGAGTCGAATCACAGATTCGAACAATTTATTTCTTACTAATTCCTACGATAAAGATTGCGGATTATTATTGGAGAAATCCCCGGTTGGACTACTATTAGACATTTGAGAATCCCGTTGTGCATTAGCGTCCGGGCCTGCCCTTTACAGAAGCCCCATATTACCGATTGGATCTTCGATGAGCACTGATCCAAGAAACGACAAGAAGTGGTAATAATGACACCAAGTAGCTAGATCTGGGGTTGTGATTCATTCTTACCATATTTTCATTTGTCACCGTCAAGATGAGTCTCGCCAGCGCTTTCCCCTGTGATGCGACCACGCCTGGCGACACCGGTTCTATTGAACAAGCCAACAACGCCGATAGCATTCGCGAGGATGTCAGTGACTCGAGAACTACTACCAGCGACGGTTTCTCGGACACAGCTGGTACCAGTGTGACAAGTGGCAGTATCGGCGACAAAGATGACTGTCAGATGGTTGATCAGAGTCCGGTACCCTGCATGGACGAGATAATCATGACAGACACAGCAAGCACAGTAAGTCCACCCAGTACAGTGATTTCCGGCAAAGTTTCAGACTTTCAATCTTCCGGAGCTCTCGTACAACACAGTGTTGCCGCGGACCATGCAGAGTATGGTCATGAAGATGTGGCTCTTGAGCAACACCATGACATAACTCCTCAACATCCACCCGAGCCGGTACATATTGCTCAAATCGATCATGTACTCGCTCGACATCTACCCAGTCTTTCAAAATCAGTAAGGTCATGGATCCCCCTATCTTTCCGATAATAAAAGTGCTGACCACTTTGCAACATAGGTTATTCAGGCCCCAGCTCGCTATGTGGGGTTACTGCCGGGCAAGAAGATCCGCGATAGGGCCGCCAATGCACTGAACGTGTGGCTTCAAGTCAACGACGACGATATAAACCAGATCAGACAGGTCATCAGTACTTTGCACAATGCATCGCTGATTCTAGATGACGTGGAGGATGGGTCCATTTTCCGACGTGGCAAGCCGGCGACGCACATGGTCTTTGGAATGCCACAAGCAATCAACTCGGCAGGGTACCAAATTAACAAAGCGATGATGGATCTTTTATCCCTCGACAATCATGTGCAATGCATTGAAATATTTGTTGGTGAGTTCAACTGACAATAATAGAGCTATGAACAGACACGTGTTAAAGATATAATAGAGGAGATGGACAGGTTGTATATTGGACAAGGTTACGATCTCTACTGGACCTTCAACATCAAACCCCCAACGGTGGAGGACTACATCAATATGGTGGACTACAGTATGTTCCAAATCACGATTCTTTATGTGAATTGATGTACTAACTACTTCTTTCTAGAAACCGGAGCACTTTTCAACATGCTCGTCCGGCTCATGAGGGCAAGGACCCAGTCGACTTCACCAGTCGTCCCAGACTTGAACCATCTGGTCGTACTGCTTGGACGATACTTCCAAATCCGTGATGACTACATGAATCTCACATCTCTAGAGGTCAGTTCTAAAGTCCTTGTCCCCTTTGATATTTTCCTCAAGAAAGCCGGAGGCACTGACTGAGTTACCCACAGTATACCGACCAGAAGGGGTTCTGCGAGGATTTGGACGAGGGCAAGTTCAGTCTGACGCTTATCCACGCACTGGAGAACGCCGTCGAGGCGGACTACAACATTCTGCAGCACCTGATGGCTCAGCGTCACGTTCAAAACGGTATGTCATTGGCGCAAAAGCATTTGGTCCTCGACCTCCTCAAGGCGACCGGTAGCTTGGAATATACTGTTGCGACCCTGCGTAAAATCAGCAGAGAGATTGACGTCGAGGTGGACAGCATCGAATCTGTGACTGGTATCGAAAACAGATCGCTGCGGACATTACTCGACTTGTTGAAAGTATAGATTTTGGAGACTATCGTGGAGAAATTGGCGTCAAAGGAGTTGGTACTTAGATTGATTAGCATTTTCCGATCCTCGTCCATCATGCGAAGTAAAGTCTGTTCATCAAACTCAAGGTTTTTTTTCCTTATTTTTTTTAATAAGATATATGCATATATATATATTGTATTGACCTCAATCAGTTAAACACCGGTTTTGATAGCCTCTGTCTCTCACGTGTGTTGGTTTGAATGTTCAATTAGACGGAGGTCGACGGTGAATTTTGTTTCAGCGGTGCTGTTGAGTGCGTGCATAAGATTTTCAAAATTACATACACTTTAGGTAATTTGTGTTGAAACTTTTCATTTCAGAAGCGCTGCGAAAAAATTATAGTAATAAAAGAAATTCTATTTTGACACATTTCTGGGATAAAAGGCACTATTCAAGTTGACAACTCAAAGTTTGGGCAAATCACCACCGATGCGATGAGCGATGATCATACAGAACTGATCCAGAGCCCACTCGGCCTGCTCCTTGGAGACGGCGAACCCCTTGGACTCGAGCAGCCTCTCGATCTCGGGACGGATGCCTGACGGCTCCCACGTCTCGATGACGACGTTGCGCACCAGCGCCCAGTGCTCGTCGTCAAGCCCCTTGATGACTTCGAGCTCTGCACCCTCCACGTCCACTTTGAGCAGATCGACGGCTTGCACTCCGTCCAGGAACCGAGATAGACGCTCGAGCTTTACGTCGACCTGCTGGGCGCCGCCAAAGCGGGCATCGGCGACTTCGCGCCCACGCTTCTTTAAGGCCTCCTCGTACAGCTTCTGCTTCTCTTCT
>JAODYC010000141.1:49540-61783 GCA_026262405.1 Curvularia hawaiiensis | reverse complement strand
GGGGTACTTTTGCTTCATGTAGATTGAAAACAGGCCGATGTTAGCACCAGCGTCCACGATGAAGGGCGCCTCTGGAAGTTCAGTGACATTGTAGCAGTGATCCACGAATATTTCCTTGTAGATGAATTGCGCCTCTTCTTTGCTGGAGGAATAGCAAGAGAGTTGGTCGAATTGAAGAAGTTCTACAGTCATTATTGCGTGTTTTTGACTGGCCAGTAATAAGTGATAGTCTTGATGATTTGGGTAATTAGGTGGAGAATGCTTGGCGGCTAAAATCTTGCTATGTCTGAATGGAACGGCCACACAATTATTACACAGCGGATGGATCAAAGAAAAGTGAGTCTAAAAAAGGACAATATCCATTATCTTACTCATTCACCTGTACGATAGCGATGAATCCTCACCCTGTATCGTTTTTTGCATGTGCTTTACTGCATGCTGCCCTAATTCAGCAGCACCGATGGCAGCCACGTTACCAGATTCGGTAGTGCCGAAAACCGAGTGGACTATTATCTGACAGGAAGACACAATCATACTCGCACACTGACAATCTTATGCCGTGCTATTGACTTGCCATCACTCGCTGGCTACAGGCGGTATTAGTCATTTTCAAGGGCTCAAGGTAACAATATGTCAGACAAGATGCAAGATAGCAAGAAGTTGGCGCAGGACGAAGTCCAACAAGCTTTGTCGGATAGTGGTCTAGAGAATATACTTGCATCGGGTGTAAATGAGAGAAAGCTGAAACTCAAGCTTGACCTCTTCATTCTACCACTTTTGGCGTCGATATTCTTCCTCGCGGTCATTGGGCAGTCGAATATCGGTAATGCATACCAAGCAGGACTGGCAGCGGATCTATCGCTCACGCCGCACATGTTTGCCAATGTGAACAGCTTATTCATAATCGGTTATGTCGTCGGGCAGCTCCCGGCGACTCTTCTGCTCAGGCACCTTGGCCCTCAACGACAGGTATGCGACAGCAGTTCTTACAACCCACATAGAGAATCCTATGCTAAAAGAATTTGTCGCGGAGTAGTTCGCAGGAGCGATGATCGCTTGGGGGCTCTTGACTATCGGCGCGTCATATGCCAAGAACTACGCCACACTGGTAGTCTGCCGTGTCCTCATTGCTCTGTCCGAGTCCATGATCCAAGGCGCCCTTCTCTATTTGTCCTTTTGGTACAAGTACGAGGAGCTTGCAACGCGCGCCTCAGTCCTGAGCGCCACCTATGCCTTGGCGGGCGCTTTCAGTGGGCTGTTGGCCTACGCCATCCAAAAGAACCTCGACGGTCACAACGGATGGCGAGCATGGCGATGGATCTTTTTGGTCGAAGGGATTCTGCCCGTAGGCTGGTCAGTGGTGATCGCGCTATTCCTGCCGCCAACGCCCAACTCGATCCGGCGAGGCTTTAGCGCAGCGGAAAAGACGATGCTGGTACGGCGCGCCGAGTCGGCGCACAATACCGGAGACAGGACAATCGCGCCCCGACTCATCTTGCGCGTTCTCGCAGACCCGCAATTCTGGCTCATTGGCCTTATTCAGGGCGGCATGCTGCTGTGCTCGAGTTCCACGAGCAACTTCCTGCCCACCATCATGACGGGGCTCGGTTATGAGGGCGTCCGGGCGCAGCTCATGAGCGTCATACCGTACGCCGTGTCATTTGTGTGCAATATTGTCATATGCCGACTGTCCGACTTATCAAGGCTGCGAGGCGTTTGGATTCTTGGCTGCTGTCTGGTGACTGCAGTGGGCTACATCGTGCTCCTTACCACGATGAACCTCGCTGGACGGCTGGTTGCAACCTGCCTCATTACAGGCGGAGCGAATGCGCCGGCCACGATATGTTTTGCTTGGATGGCCAGTGCCAACGTTGGCTACACTTACCGTGGGAGTGCATTGTCCATGATCAACATCATGGCTCATCTTATTGCTCTCGGCGGCCAACAGGCATTCATAGACCCGCCGTTGTATAGAAGAGGAGAGACGGTGTCTGTAGTGGTTGTTTTAGTCACGGCAGGGTTGACTGTAGTATTGTTGCTGTACTTCCGCCGGATGAATGCGAAGAAGAGGAGGGAGCAGTATTCGGAGCAGGCGGAGAAGTGGCGTGGGCTGAGCATAGATGAAATTGGCAACAGGCACCCCGACTTCTTTTTCAGTTTCTAGCATAGAGGCATGGGACTTCTCTCAACAAACGACTCACATCATACAATAACTAAGCCATACAATGTTTCTATCCTGATCATCTCTGCCCCTCAATCCGAAGTACTGGGAGGAATCTCGTCTTACATGCACCATCATAAAGCTGTGTGCAAATCTTCTGATACCAATGGAAAAATTTTCAATTATATTACACCTATTTCTTCCTCATTATCACCTACGTGAGGATCGATGTTACTTTTACCCGCATTCCCTTCGTGTTCAATTTGGGTTGCGGCACCATAAAGTCATGCGCAACCTGAACATCCGACACATCAGTCTCGTATAGCTCGAACGTGAAGCGCCGAAAGAGCATTGCAAGAGCTAGATGAAGTTCGACGTATGCCAAACTATCCCATATATTTAGCAACCAGGTAATATATTTCCTTGAACTTCAACTTACTTTAATCCGAGGCACATTCGCGGACCCTTGCCAAACGGGACAAAGTATCTACCCAGACTGTCTCCATACTTGGTCTTTGGATTTTCTAGCCATCTCTCTGGAACGAAAGATGTGGAATCCGGATATATCTGCTCGTCACGGAGCACGTCAAGAGTCGTCATCGAGACCGGTGTGCCGGGAGGAATGGTGTATTCTTTGTACTTGATGGGCTTGTTAGGCGAGACACGGGGGAGTCGGACTGATACACCAATGGACAGCCGAACACCTTCCTTGACGCAGGCGGCGAGATATGGAAGCTTCTCCAGTGCTACAGAATCCGGCATCCTGGCAGGATCAGGGATGGCCTTCTCGAGCTCCGCGTGCAGTTTTCGCAACAGTTCAGGATTGTCCAGTAGGTGGAAGACGGTAGTGGTAAGTGCCCATGCCACGGTCTCGACGCCGGCGCCAATCATCTGTTGTGCTTCAGAGCCCAGCCGGCGCACCGTTCTTTCGGGTGGAGGTAGGTTGCTTTTCAGCAGCTCGTCGAAAATGGTTGGATGCTCAGACTTCACCTCACTCTTTTCGTTGTGTCTGATAATATTGGAGATCTTGCCTCGGAGATCCTGGAACTCAACGTTAACATGGCAGAGGCGCGCTGATAGTTCTTTGAATCGAGTACCTTTTGTAATAAAAACATTTTGTAAATGTTTGGTACAGCTATTCTCAACAGAGGCGTGGGACTTAGTCCCAATGCCTACAAACACGTGTAAGCAGTCATAACCCTCCGTGCAATGGATAATTGACCCACCAAGAATGCCACAGGAAACTGCAAGCCAATATGCGCAAACTTTCGCACTGCCTCGTACGCGGAATGGAAGTTGTCCTTAAAGTCCGGAGACTTCAACTGGTCATAGGAGAAGCCAAAGCAGTACGATGCAATGACATCGCCAGCGAACGCATTGAAGGCATCGTTGAACACCAGAACTCGGCCTGTTCCCGTATAGGTCGCGATGCGCTCGCTCAAGAGCTCGACCTTTTGGTGAACGATTGGTTCAAACTTTGTGATGCTCCTCTTGGAGAACATTGGGTTGAGAGGCGCTCGACGAATGGAATGCAGGTTGCTACTGACGGTAGACGACGTTGTGGTATTGGCACCGAACCTACCCGACATCCATGCATACCGTTCGTATTCTTTACCGGTATAAAGCTCATCCCAAAAGATGCTGTCTTCAATGTGCAGCTCGAATGGATTGATGCGCACAATAGGACCTTGTAAGTCAGATCACCAGTCCTAGTGAGCGAATATTGAATCCTACATACCATATTCTTTGTGCATGCGCTGGATTTGAAAGGTGAACTGTCCTCTCAGGATAACATCGTAGTAAAATTCATACCATTTTGACACTGCGGTCAACTTCGGCCCTGGGAATTTGGCCAATGGGCTGGAGTAGAGGCGATATACCACTAGGCCGATCAAATAGCCAATATAGAGAGTCGCAAGTCCGCTCATTGCGGCGACCGACGGCCGCATCTGTAAGAATGACTGATCCATGGTGAGTTCAATCCACATGTAATTCCCGTGGAGCTCTTAAGATATATGCAAGAATTTGTGCCCGATTTACGATGTCATCTTTCCTCAATCACTCGTTCTTTTCGACGAAACAATAAGCTGTAGATTTGACGCCCTTTGACGACTGTCAGAATGTCCACTGTAAATGTTCCTCGCTGCACACTTCCCCGCTACAGCAGCCCGTAAGAAATCCTAAGGATCTTGGCTCTTTTAGGAAAGCCCGGGAATGCTGGACATGCCAACATGGACTGACCTGACCACGATACAACATGTTTGCAAGCTGGAAAACTTTAAAGAGTGACCAATTGAGATCGGGGTATCAGGCTTTGGGATTGATCCAACACCTAAGATCCGAATCGACTACAATATGGCCTCTTTTAGGTGGTCCGATTCGCAATTCGCGTATCAGCTAGCCACTGTAGTCGCCCTCCTGTTCGTGAGTTCAGCACTATACCTCCCAACGTCCTCCAAAATCCACTAAAACTCCATACTACAGGTCTACCTAGTTGCAAAGGCAGTACACAACAAATTTATCAGCCCACTGTGCAAGATCCCTGGGTCGTCCCTCAATGCAGTTTCCTGGCTTCCATGGTACAAGTACTGGTTCTCGGGGTATATGCATTGTGAAGTGCTGAGGCTGCACGAAAAGTATGGCCCGGTCGTGAGGATCGGCCCCTCTGAGGTATCCTTCATCGACAAGACGGCATGGAAGGACATCTACAGCCTGAAGCGCTGCCGGCAGATCGAGCGCGACCCCAAATCGTTCCCGTCGCTCACACCCAACGGGTCCAAGTTCGATCTGCTCACGTACAGCCCAAGCAATCATGCCCGCTACCGTAGGATCCTCAATCCGTGCTTCGCAGAAAAGGCGACGAAGACGTATGAGCCTACCGTTCGCAAGAATGTGGATAAGATGGTCGCCAAGCTTTTGGCAATCGTTGAAAAGGGAGATGCGAGCATAAATGTGACCAAGTGGCTTCAATGGCTAACCTTTGACATGGTTACTGACGTCTGCTGGGGCGAATCATTCGAATGCGTCGACCAGGAGAAGAGCCATCCTTGCCTGGCGCTGTCCATGGACCTCGTCTCCCTTTCTTCTTTCATTGTCTTCATCTCTTGGTGGAAGGGGCTCAAGGACCTCCTCGTCAAGCTGTCTGGCGTGGAGGGCTTGTTCGTCAACCTTGTCCGATACAAATGCGAGAACAATATCAAGTTAGCAGATGCGTCAAAGAAGGCGAGTATCTATTCGAACCTACGTGCGGCGGGGAATCCGCTCAATCAAGCCGAGCTTGACGGGAACCTGACTGCGCTCGTCATCGCGGGGAGCGAGACCACGGGCTTTGCCTTGACGGCCACCAGCTACTACCTGGCCAAAAACCCGGACTGTTTTCGGAGGGCGGCTACAGAGGTTCGCTCCGCGTTTTCTTCTGCCGACGACATCAATGACGACGCCCTGAAGAAGCTACCGTACCTCAAAGCTACCATTGACGAGGCCTTGAGGATGACGCCGGCCGAGCCGAATGGCCTGGCTAGAAAAGTCGTCGCAAGTGGTGGACTCGATATCGCGGGCCAATTCATTCCCAAGAATGTGAGTTGTCGAGGGCTCACTCGCCCAAGAATGCCGTATTTACTGACTATGCCAGACGGCAATCTACGTCTCCCAATTTGCCGCCAACCGTTCCTCTTCTCATTTCCACCTTCCCGACGAGTACCATCCCGAGCGCTGGCTGGGAGACGCCGCATTCGAGAATGACGACCTAGATGTGGTACAGCCATTCATTATGGGAGTGAATGTGTGCATTGGGAGGGGCCTGGCCTTCATGGAAATGAGGCTGACGCTGGCCAAGTTGCTATGGGAGTTTGACTGGACTGTTGAAGGTGCGGGTGGAAAGGACTTTGAGCAGTCGAAAGCTTGGCATGTTTGGATCAAGAGCCATGTGCATCTCAGATTCTCTAAACGGGGAGACGTAGTTGTATGTTGAGGCTCAGATGTGTTGATGGTCGATCGGACATTCTTGAAATAAATAGTCCTTGTGTTATCACATAATCACTATCTGTCTTCTGACGTATCTTTCAAGACTTGATCTTACTCGGCATAAGTTCTTTCTCATTGTCGACTCTATTTTATTTTGTTTTTTCCTTTTTAAGAATGGATTCAGTTGAAGATATTTGACCGATGGATCAGGCTAACGATTGTTATAGGCGCAGCTACATGTTTTCACATACATGGAGCAATCTAGATACTCAGAATGGAAGCAAAGCATCAACGACATGTCTTGTTTCTATCCGGAGATATTCCAAGTCTAATTGTTTGCCTTCATGCCTGGGAGCTGCTGCTGTAGAGCGAGGAACGGTAGACGATCTTTGTATACCTTCATCTCCTTGATCTTCCCAGCTTCGGGGCCTTCCTCGACAAGTCTGAATACTCCGATCATGGGGATTGTAATGGGCTTGTCAGGGAACGATTTAGATAGCGCGGTCGAATGTCCTGAACTGTAGATGGTGCCGTCGGAGGTGATGTCTGTACACTTTAGTAACTAGAACATGGGTGTTTTGAGAATGGCGTACCATTCTGATATCTTGTGTGGGAGCTCTTCATGCCGGGCATCTTTTGAACGGCTACCTTCATGTCCTTTCAACCTGTTAGCTGTTTACCCAGAATGCGCGAGTGACAGCCGCTCACGATGATGAAGTTGTCCAGGCCTGAGGCTGTCTGCAGACCGCCTTCATACTGCAAATCGGTGGCTAGCACCTCGCTGAATCGATCATAGTCATACGAATCGAGGATGTCGAAGACCTAATCAGTTAGCACGACAGATTTACGGACTGTGATGCATGACCGACCTTGGCCAAAAACGTCTCAGCGGCTTCGGGCGACTGTATTTTGGTAGCGGCCATGCTTACTGTCGAGCTATTGTTGATGTTTCCCTTGTCGGGGTGTGATGATACGGCTATCAATTGGCTCTTTCGATGTTTATCGGAAAAAATCAGTTAAAGCCTTCGTGCACCTGCAGGCCGTTAATTTCTACTTTGGGATTCCGGCGCTTGCCCCACGCTCTCATTTAGGCAATCGGTGCTGGTCGTGGCTGCCGGCCACTAACTCGGGACTTCCAAAACGAGCAAGAGCAAGCTTCAGCGACCGTGGCAGTGGTGGACTCGGTAGTCCAACGGTCAACCCAACTAAACTATAGCGGTGTATAGCTGCGACCACAATGCACTGGAGCTGGAGCTGGAGCTGCTGATGTGATTCACGCAACATTTGCAATTGATACACGACTTGTTCCTGTGTTATGCATTTTGCTACTCGTTCCAAGTTTTGCAAATTGCCATTGATTTCGTCATGGCTTTATCCTCAATTCTAAGCAAGCTGCAAAGTTTGGATTCTGATTCGCATGGCCTCCATTACTCTTACCTCGCCCTCGGCGCCAGCCTGATTTTCACCCTCTACAGTCTCCGTCTGGTCGTCTTCCGCCTATACTTTCACCCACTCGCCAGATTCCCAGGTCCAAAAATACTAGCAGCGACGACATGGTTCGAGACCTATGTCGACCTCTTTCATCATGACTTTCCACAACGCCTTTCCAAGATTCACGACAAATATGGTAACATTACTCAACCCCGCCAAACAAGCTCCCCTTCAACGTCTAATACTACCATTTAGGCCCAATTGTGAGGGTCGCTCCAAACGAGATCCACGTCAATGACGCCGACTTCTTTCAGACCGTTTTCGTCGCCGCAGCAAAACACCGCACCGATATTATTCCTCCCCGCGGACTTGGACAAGATAGTGAGCACCAATCCAACTCCACCGCAATACCTTTATGAATAATGCTCATCCCAACCAACTAGACTCCATCGGCTCGACTCGGACGCATGACATGCACCAGCTGCGCCGGAAGCCGCTTGACAAGTTCATGGGTCTGCAGAATATAGTGAGGCTCCAGGGCATGATTCACGAGGAAATCAGGACGCTCGACCAAAAGATTTCGGCGCTTAAGAACAGCGGCAAACCTGTTCGCCTTGACTGCGTCTTTACCTCCTTTACGGGCGACATCGTCGGGCGCTTGGCCTGCGGCGAGAGCCCGTCGCTCCTTGAAGGAAAGGACTTCACGCCCGAGTGGTGAGATTGGTCGCCCACGCATCGACTCCCTCATGGCTGACAATTGAAACTATAGGTGTGACATGATTCGAGGCGCCGCGCGCATTATCCCGCTTCTGCGTCACTTTCCTCAGCTTGGAGAGTAAGTCTATCGAATATTGAAAGAGTGATGCATGGACTGATTAGTACAGGGCGACTCGCATGCTACCTAACTGGCTGGTACAAGCCCTCACTCCGAGGTCTGCAGGCTTTAGGGTTCTGCAAGAAGTGAGTCGGACGCAGAGTTGGTTTGATTATAACTCGTGCCTAGACTGACCCCCATCAGCTCGGCGAGAAGCGCATCGCGCGTGTCCGTGCCGAAGTGGCACGTGAAACCAAGAGTGATGGTGAAGAAGGCGGCTCCATGTTCCATCACCTTCTGCGCAGCGACATTCCCGACGCGGAGAAGTCGACAGAGCGCCTCAACGCAGAGGCTGTATCCTTTCTCGGCGCCGGTACTTATCCTACCGCCGCGACTACCATCTTTGTCGCGTACTACATACTAGCCGACCCCAAGATTGAGGAGCGGCTCCGTGAAGACCTCAAGGATGTCATGGCTAACTTTGATGAAGAGGTGAGGCTCGTCATGCTTGACATGGTAAACTCTTAGCTCACATTCTCAAGGTACCAAACTTTACAAAACTAGAACAAATAGAGTATCTAAGCGCATGCATCAAGGAAGGTCTCCGCCTCCTTCGCTTGTTTCGCCGCAAGTCGCGCATCTCAACCGACCTCGACCTGCAGTACGGCAACTTCACCATCCCTAAAGGCGTAAGTTTGCGATAACCCCTGCTCCGAGCCTCCTTCGTACTGACCCGTGCCCTTTTTAGACTCCTGTCAGTCTCTCGCCTTACACCATGCACATGGACCCGGAGGTGTTTCCGGAGCCCGAGAAGTTCAAGCCGGACCGTTGGCTGGGTGGTAACCTCGACCCGCGCATGAAGCGCAACCTCAACCCGTTCCTCGGTGGCTCCAGGAACTGCATCGGCATGCAGTAAGCAACCCATTTCCCCCCTATATTCCTTCTTGCCCGAGTTTGAGATCCATCTTCGGGCGACCGACTAACTTATGTGTGCTACAGTGTCGCCTGGGCGCAGATGTACCTCATGCTGGGGACCTTATTCCGACCCAACAAGAACTACCGTCTCAAGCTGGGCAATTGCGATGAGTCGGATGTTTATCCGGTTGTGGACAATGAATTCGGGGTCGCCAAGTATGATTCACGTGGGCTGAACGCATTTGTAGTCTAGGTGGTGAACCATTGAGCACATAGCTGGGTTAGAAGGACGTTATTGGTATGCTAGCGTAGTGTAGAATTCATGCCGGTTAGATGGGGGAAAAGGGTCATTTGATTTTATGAAATCCATCATAGAATCATTCATATGTCCCAAATATTGTCTCACATTACCGATCTTCGCGTTGTCTTTTCAATCGTGTATTGCGACACGAATTTCAGGTCGCAGCTGTATCGCAATCCGAGGTCAATGAATTCTACAACCAAAGACACATTTCACTTAGACTTACGGTACCCTGGAAACTGTATCCGACTGCCTTGCATCAGTTTCAGCGATTTGAGGCCCTTTTATAGCGTGTGCATCATCATGAGCATTTTCTTCATCGTGATAAAATCTCGTATGTTCTCACAAAAGCTAGGTACTAAATACTTGCACGCACACATTGGCTCCACAATGAAGTTCTATGCTTGATAACAAAGATCTGTGATGATCCTCGCTGATTCAATTCGTCCACCACTTTTCCGACACACCTCTCCCAGTTGCTTAGCCTTTTGTCTCATGGCATTAGCATCGCCCTTCTCCCTCCCGATGGTCTTCAATAGAGCAGCGCCGAACTCCTCGCCGTCAATCAGGTTGGGAGCCACATAGTTCTCAATGTCGATCACGCAACTCCGACCCTTATGGCGGTTTCCATATACGCCTATTCCGAGATACTCGACACGCGTCGCGTAGTCAAAGGTGTCATACCACATGGCGAGCACGACTTGTGGAATACCAGCCCTATACGCAACCCATATTAGCATCAAATCATGCGTGGAGAATGGATTGCACCACTTACCAAGTTGCCTCGAAATAGGAGTTCGCCCCGCCGTGATGCACCGAGCACACGACATGGCCACTCGTCAGAATAGCTACCGGGTCCGCCTTCAGCCAGTTCTCGATCCTAACCCTTCCATCCTTGATCTCCTGGCCGAGGATCGCATCCAGACTCTCCTTCCCGTTCTTTTCCGAAGTCACTTCGGCCTTTTGCTTCCACAGCACCTGGACATCAGGCCGCGCCTCGAGGAGGATGCGCAAGCCGAGCGCCTGTTCCCTGACTGTCTCTGCGTAGGCCTCGAAGTGCGTGCCGAGCGACACAAGAACAGTAGGTTTCTTCTGGAGCCACTCCAGCAGCTCCGGGTCACTGGAATCGATAGGGGGCGAAGCGACGAGGATGGGACCGCAGTCGTGCACGTTGGAGGGGAAGATCATGGGCAGGTCGGCGGCGGGCAGCGAGGGCGTGATCTGCGGCACGTCCTTGGCCCACGGCGTGAAGCTCCCCAGGTCGCCCTGGATGCCGTGGGCGTGGCGGGCGCGATTGAGCGCCTGAACCTGGGGGTGCGTGAGACACTTGTTGGCGACCCAGTGGCAGTATATGTTTTCAGGAACTTGACTCCATGGCACGGGGTAGTTGAAGCCCGTGGAGAAACTGTGGTTTATCCATCGTCAGTATATCACGGCGATATCCTCTTCACCCAATTTCAAGTGCTTGCAATTGAGCAGGAGCACATTGGCTGACTTACGCAGGATACTTCCACCAAGCAGCAAACCAAGGCTGTTGCGGTATCAGGCCTGTAGCCACAGTCCAGGGATGTATCACAGCATATTTCCACTTGAGGGTTCGAGCCATATCGTGTACGGGGAGTAAGATGGGATCTACCACAACCAGCTCGGGGTTTATCTCCCTGGTCAAGCTGGCAGACCAGTCGAACAATGAAAGATACTGGTCTGGTTCCATAATGGCAAGGGCCTTCAGAGTCAGTAGCGCAGTCCGACTGGCCCCATTGCGACCAGGTGGATGAGGCACGTCGGCCTTTTTCCTGTCTTTGTTCTTGGCTGCCCATGCACCGAAGCCGGGGAATTCTGCTAGGTTGTGAAACTGTAGAGGCGATGTTGGTTGTGGTGCATTTTCGGCATTGGCCTTTTCAATAAGCTCGTCTAAACGTGGCTTCAAGGGCGCAAACGATGCGACATGAATGTCGACCTTGTTCTGGCGGAGAAGTTCGTAAATTGTGGCGAGAATCACGTTGGCATAGCCAAAGTCGCTGATTCCGAAGAAGACCACTGACGGACGTTCTAGCAAGTCGACGGTGGGGCGCAAAGATGGTGCTGGGCCGCTGGCTGTTTTCAATGGCTGTGGCTTCCAATCCCAAGGAAACAGGATCATCCTGAAGTGTTTTTCGTCAGGCGAAACTGCTCAAAATTGACTATATGTGAGTACCTGGCAGCGGTGACGAGATTGGGAAGATCCTCGGTGCTCGCTAAACTTTGCCAGGATGTATGACTGCCCCATTTGGCAATTGCGAGAACCCCGGCCTTGAGCACAGTAAGACGATGAGGCCAATGCCCACGACCTCGTGTATTCGATTTCTTAATATAAAGCAATGGGACAGCATTGGCGTGTTCAGATTAGGCATATTCTCCATACAAACTATCTGAAAAGGCAGCCATTGCACCATCCCCCAACGATTGCTACTCATTGTTGAGGTGTTCTGTGTCCCAAAGAGGAAAGACTGAGCCAGTCTAAGGTGAAGCATCATATCTTTCATCTATACCACAAACTGCCCGTAAGCCTCTCAAGCCGATGAGATCCATCAGCTTCAACCAAAGTTTACGGATTTCATCAATATCATTTGTATCACCATAGTCTTTCCATTTCCTCAATTTTTTTTTATTTATTTT
>JAODYC010000141.1:5014-24905 GCA_026262405.1 Curvularia hawaiiensis | reverse complement strand
GAGGAGGAGGAGGAGGAATTGTGAAGGTGGGATGGGCTGAAGGCTTTGAGAGCGTCGGGCGTGTGGCTGCGGTGGTGTTGGTGCTGGGTTGGCGCGGGATGGCACGTGGTGTTTAAGAGGGTGTTCCGCGACTGGCTGTTTCTTTTTTCTCTACCACTACCGCTTCCGCCGCCGATATGTGGCGCTATCCTGCCGATGCTCCCGTTTGTATTTGTATTTGCCTGCGTTGCCGTTGTTATGAAGTTGTGGTCTGCAAGCGCGTCGTCGAATGCGATAGGCGAACCGATAACCTGCTAGTCGTTTTGGTGGCCCCAGCCTAGCGACATGGGCACGTTAAGGAGGAGCGAAGGGTTGATTATGTTGTTGACGGCGCCGCACGAGACGTAGAAAGAGGAGCTGGTCGACATGCGGCGTGAGTTGCGTTTGCTGAGCGTGTCTTCTATGGTTGGTGACGGTGAGAGCGGTAGGGAGAGATTCACGGTGGAGGGGAGAGGGGAGATAACGTTAGTGGTGGTGAACAGGTCGAACTCAGGTGCGTCGCCTTCTAAGTCTGGCTCGTTGTTAGCGTCTAGGTGATAGTGCGAGTGCGTCTGGGAGATGACGGGTTCAAGATCTTCGTGTTGAAGCTTAGAGGCTGGTGGAGGCGGCAGCTATTACTGCTGCTATTGCTATTGCTGCTATTGCTGTTACTGCTGTTGCTGCTATTACTACTATTACTGCTGTTGCTACTGTTGTTGCTGCTGCTTGTTAGGAACTTCTCGCGGCGTCTGTTCGCGGTTCTCTCGATCCTCTTCCTGTTCTTGTTGCTGCTACTACCTTTTTTACTATAGTTAACTCCCCAAATTCTTCTACTCTTGTTGATCTTGTTGTTGCTGCTGCCTTATACATTTTCCTACATTCCAACACACATAATGGTTAGTCTGGATGCTAATATCTAAATAGTCTAACTAAAACACTTACGGTGGTTGCGCTGGGCAATTCGATTCTGTAACCTCCGTCTTAGCTCCTTAGGCGTGGCTTTGCTTAACGCCTATTAAAGCTTTTTAGTGTTGTTGTCGTGGTAGTCTCTTATACGCAACGATAGGTTGGGCTGGTGGGTTGATTATGGAAGCGTCGCAAGTTAAACCCTAACTAGCCCTAGTAAATAGATGTAATAACTACTAATGATTGAATCGAATCGAACTGAAACTAGACTAGAATGGAAGAACAGTGACAGTCTGTCGGTCGTGTCTGAATCTAAAGTGAAGAGAAGGCCAACTTAATACTAGCAACTATTACATCTCTTGGATACCTATTGTAGAACTTTGTTTTGGTCTCCCCCCCGATGATATTTAACGTCCCCCAACCACCGCTGGTAGACTAGGACTAACTAGGTAGGTGAATTGAGCTTGAAGCCCTAGACCCTAAACTACAACGCAAAGACTAGCGTATCTAGTAGGCCCTGCAGCGCATTATTCTACCTTAGTAGCTAACATTAAAGAGTCCGTTAGCAAGCGCAACACTACTCCCGTTAGGAACTATCACGTCTCTAATATAGGATAGAAGGTTTCCCTACCTATATGTAGGATTTCTTGTACATGGTTGTCGCAGCTAGTATATATAGGTAGGGAAACTTTTTATCCTGTATCTAGGGTTAGTAATTTAGTATCTAGGGGCATCTAGGATATGGATATTTGGTGGATATATCTAGGTCGCATTTGGTATTTTTTTTAGTAGCAATCTACTACTTACGTGTTCCTGCAATCTAGACTAGTTGTTACCCCTATCCTAACTACCTTTGTACTAATCCTGTTAGCCTTTATCTTTGGTAGGTGGGGCTTCTATTTTAATTTTAGACAGTGCTGCATCCGCGAAAATAGGTTCTCCATCCCCCTAGCCTAACTAAGACATTTTCCATCCAACGAAGGGGTCTTCTAGATATAGTCTACCCCACGGTAGGGGTGCCTAGCGTGGTTTTAAGGTATCCTATAGCCGTTATTCTCTTAAATATCTAGTTATCCCTAAAATTTCCCCTGGCTAGTGTCCTATTACCTTGCTCCTTCCTTGTCTAGGATGCAAAACTAAGAGCAAAAATACCTTATAAGGGGCAGCCCGCACACTTATTAATTAGCTGAAAACCACGCTAGGCACGCGCACTGAGGAAGGGGGAACGGTAGCTCTACATCTCTATCTAAAGCCTTATGTCCGTAGAAAATAAGCAATTAGACCACGAAACTACACGCCCTTATCTCCCCTGCACCTTCTACCTTGCCTCTAGTCTCTACTCCTTTAGGAATAGCACTAGATCTTAACTACTAGAGCGTAATTTCTGGTGTGACGCACAGGCTGAATTTTGATCTGTTTTCTAAGTTTGCTAGACACGCCGCGTGCACAGTTAGGGCTTACCACTTTTACTAGCTCTCTCTACCTCTATTGCGGTTGTTTAAGTCTGTTATACCTGCATTTATTAATTTCTTGTGTTGTAGTTAACTATAGGTAACTAGCTTAACCTTCTTAATAAGACACGCAACCTATTCGAAGACCACCTTCTTAAATTAGACTAGTGTATATACTAAACATCCCGTAGATCTACTATATAAATGTGTCTACGAAAGCTATAAGAAATTCCTTGAATGTGCGGTAGATCTATATCGCTTAGAATTAGGAGCATACTGCGGTAGCTCTCTATTGTACGATTACGCTACGTGGTCGATTTCGCCTCCGAGCATTAGCACCTGTAACCGCTTGGTGGGGCGGTTGATGACATTTTCTGCTGACACGGCTAGACCTATGCGGCGGTACTACTCGCTGAGGTAGGCCGCCGCTAGTATCGCGTCGCCCTATATGTTGAAGAAGGGCGTGTTGCCGTTAATGCCGCTGTTGGTACCCAGCACCGCCTTCTAGGCAACGTCGACGAGCTTGTATGGGTCCGTGGGGCCCTCGTTGACAGGAGGCGAGTCTGGCGGCGTCCACGTCTTGTGCTCGAGCGGCAGCGTAGGGAGCGTCTTGAGAGTTGTATGGCGGGACACTGGATCTGTAGCACTCGTGAGCGTCTTAATATACTGACATAGTAGCTCGAGCATGCTAGCGGCGACGGTATTAGGCATAACCTGCTAGCTGTAGCTAAGGTTAATGCTGAAGCTACTATTAGTTGGCGAGGGTGTTGAGCTCACCTACACATTAGCCGTATCATGCGGGGGCGTGTAGGATAAAAGGTCCTAGATGGTGCTGTTAGGTTGTTATTGCTTCGCGCTCGACACTGGCCAGGCGGGTAGGTTGTTATACTATACAATTGACGAGAAGCGTGTCCAGCGCGGCTAATCCGTGCAGGCCTTAATTACGTGGCGGAAGCCGTAGTGCTTAAAAGGGATATTAGCTAGGTACTGCGACTGTACCTGCGAGAGGGCCTGTTTTACATTTAATGCTGAATTAACTAACAAAGGGACGCGGAAGCGTAAGGGGAGAATGTTTATGCATAGCCTAACGACGGGGTCGCCCGTCAGCGTGCCGCGGCCTAAGGCGATGTAGCTAAAGACGACATCCTCGCGCCGGCTAAGCGCCCCTAACACTAGCGCCTATGCTGTTTAAAGCACCGTAGTAAACGTATAGGGTAGCGTATGCATCTGCGGATAGACTGTGTGGCTTTTGGTTGTATCTATAACGTAGCGATACGAGGGGCCTTTATGCACTATAATATCCGACATGCGCGCCCCTGCGAGGCATTCCTTCTAGTGCTGCTGAGCAGTATTGGAGCGGTGAAGCTGCTCGCGCTCATTGCTTATGAAGGATGAGAAGGGTAGGCTACTGTTCAGCTTACGGCCCGCATAACCTGCTAGAAGGTTATCTAGCAAGATTGGCAAGCTAATGCCGTTGTACTGCGCGTGTGAGATGCGCATTACTAGTCTGTTACGGTCGCTGCTCTGCTGTACAATTATAAACTTGATAGGGCTGCTGGCAAGCTTTATTTCTTCGTTGCGATCGTCGCTAATGAGTGTTGTTAACCCCCCTATATGAGACGGATATTCGATGCGGGTAGGTATATGTTTTAAAACGACTTGGGCTAGTTGGCGTTCGCGCACTACAAACACGGTCCGAAGGATTTCGTGCTGGTTAACTACCTGTTGGCAAGCCTGATGAAGACGCGCTATATCGAGTGGGCCTGTAATGTTGTAGATGAGGTAGTTGTTGTAGCCTCTGGTGCGCAGGTGGCCGCTGGCTAGCGTATATGACTGATAGTCGGTAGCTGTAGACACTTTTGTAATATTGTCCGCCGCAATCTCTGCTGCGTCTAGACCTTTAAGAGATGGGGCCTGATGATGGTGATTGTCTTGAGACTTGGTTTGCTGCGGCTCCTTCGCTCTGGACTCTACGCGTTGCGCTATGTCGCATAGTAACGGTGATGTAAAGATTTCTTGGACGCTGAGCTTATGTCTAGCAGCTCGCACTGTTTGCGCAAGTCTTATAGTAGCAATCGAATCTGCGCTGAGGTGGATGAAGTTGGAATGGATGCTAATCTCTCCCTCGTTTACTTGAAGGACAGAGGCCCATATGCGCTGGAGCATTTCTAAAGTATAAGTTAGTGTAATCTAGAAGATATAAGATGTGCGATACGTACTCTCATTGGCGGTACGACATGTTTTAATTGCTTTATCGTGATGCAAAAGATAATGCGACTTGATAGTCTCTCCAAGTTTTAACACGGCTTGCCTGTCTACCTTACCACCCGCCGTTAACGGGACTGGGTTCACAAGGACAAACTCTGATGGGACTATGTAGGGAGGCAATAGAGTGCCGAGTTTGCGGCGCAATGTTGATGCTAGTCTCTTCGTCTTGTTGGTCCACGATACTAGTCGCGCATCTCCCTTCTCTTTACTGCTATTTAAAATGAACGTCGTGATTCTTGCCTCCCTCTCCGTAACACCTAGGCGCGATACCCCTATAATCGCTCTCTAACCTTCTAGCAATGAAGCTAACAACGCTACTTTGATCTTCTCTAGCTCCATACGCTGTCCGTATATCTTAATTTAATTATCCTTGCGCCTAACAATATAGACGTTTCCGTCCAAGCTAAAACGCCTTAAGTCTCCCGTCTTGTACATGCGGTGAGCAGGCGAGCCTCTATCGAGTATTATATTCTTGTGCTAGTTAGGACGTTTAATAAAGACGGCGGCCGTTTTCTTGGGCTTACCCACGTAGCTATTCAACACCCTAGGCCCTTCTACTAAAATCTCTCTAATGCTGCTAGGTGGAGTTAAACGTGCAGGGTCCTTTAGATTAACGATCTAGATGCGACTGCCTACGCTACGCCTAACGTTTCTGGGATTTGACAGCGGCGATAGTAAGCTAGCGCACGCCGTGAACATGGATGCCTCTGCTAGACCGTAGCTATTAATAAGATTAACGTGAGTACTCTACTTGTGGATTACTTTCTTTGTTAACTTTTTACCACCTAATACTAGTGTGCGTAGACTTGGAACGTTATATAGAGCTAGTATTGAGGCCACGGTAGGTGTTAGGAACATCTAATTAACACTTATCTCGTTAATGGCGTTGGTGAGGCGGTTTAATTGGTCCGTCTTATTAGGAATATAAATGGTCGCGCCGCATATGAGTGTGCCCTAGATCTTGAAGATACTTACGTTGAAAACGTATCCTGCAAACTAGAGAACCCTGGATTGGCTAGTTATACTTATTCTGGACACGATGCTGCGGATGCTGCTGCAAAGCGATGCGTGGGAGAGGAAGACGCCCTTAAGTTGGCTAGTTGTTCTAGATGTGAAGATTATATATGCCGTATTGGATAGGGCACCTTCGCATAGTGCTGACGTAGCGTTTTTGCTTTCGTAGTTTTTGCAGGTGTTTTGGTTAACTAGCACCTCGCTATCTGTAAAACCCTCGCAGCCCTCTTCTATAAGTAGGAGCTTTGCGGACACCTTCGTCACAATATAATTATTACAACTTTTTAGAAAGTTGGGATCTAGTGGTACGTAGGCTGCTTCTAGCTTAAGCACGGCTAAGGTAGTAATAATTATCTAGGGTGATTTCCTAAATAAAAGCGGGACTTGCTCTCTACGTTTAATACCTAATTTTGTAAGGTGATGCATGAGTTTCGCAGATAGAACGTTAAGCTTGCTAAAAGATAGACTTATTTATTTAGTATGTACGGCGATAGTATCTTCTCGTACAGCTGCGCGGTTGCTAACTATAGAGTAAATAGTAGTTGAAAACGTTAGGAGTTGGTCGCTATTCTAGGATAATAGATCCTGCTTGTTGCGCGAAGAAAGCATATTAACATCTACTAATGTGGCCGTAGACCGCTCGCTATTACTTAGTTATCGTAGCACATGTTTAAGCTGGTGCGACATGCGGTCGACCTCCTCCCTTAAGAGAATAGACGTAGTATGCAGGATATTTAGATTTACTCTAGAGCTAGTAAGCGCAGCTTCTAGCATAAGCGGATAATTAAAAAATCCTAAAGCGGCGGCGGCGGATTTCTTCTGCTTCTACATATTGACGTTGTCGGTCGAGGCGTTCGTAGGCTGAATAACAAGTAACATTGTAAAGTTGCTGGCCCTGCTGTACTCTAGTCCGAGCTGGCGGATCTTCTGCAGCCTAAAATACTAGTGAGGAATTATGTTGGCTGCTTGCGTCTGCATCTACTATAGGAACTTAGAGACGCGCTGCTGGAGGTTTAGAGAGACGGACACGGGAACCGTTATGATGAGCGGTCCTGTAATGCTAGCTACGCTAGAAACGGGAATATCTCTTCTAGATAAAGTCTCCCTAAATACTACATTCTTGGAGTTCCTATAGCTAGAAAGCACAATGGCGTAGGCTGACCTTATTAAAGTTAATATTGCGATCGTCGAGTTTTGCGCCCGTGATATTGTGATCGTGTGTGTATAAGCCGCATTAGTAATGTGATGTTCTGTTGATAATAAAGTATTGGGGAACACGGCATAATCTTTGTCTGTGAGCTGATTTCTCTAATATTAAGTACTATTATTGGCGTCGAGGCCACTAATGTATCTTGCGATTTTGGCGAAGGGCTGTATAGGAGCTAGGGAGGTTATAAGCGCGCTATTGTACAGCTGCCTTAACTTAGAGAAGAGTAAATCTATAGTCTAGCCGTTGTAGATAGCGTGATGCGCTGTCTATACGAAAAAGATTTTGCCATCTTGGTTGGTTATGATGTAGTATTGGGCAAGACCTTGCACTAAATTTATTAGAGAAGCCTAGTCTTTACTAAGGTAGTTACTGAGATTACTATGGACTAGCTAGCTAATAGAGAACGGTTTTTGAACTAGTTGCAGCGACTTGCTATTAAGATCCGCAATGACGGTTCGCAGATTGGCGTGCTGACAGACTAATAATTTCTAGCACTGTTTGAACCGAGCTACGTTGATAAATAGATAAAGCTTGAATACGGATTAAGCGATATAGGTACTAGAATATCTGGCTGATAATGCGATGAGGCCTTCTTAAAGTGAGGTGCATGCGTACGCGTCTTTGATTAGGGTACCGTCGATGCCGTGTTGCGTTTCTAGTCGCTTATATAGTGTCTTACGCCTATCTATAAGTGTAAAGGGTTTAATGTTGTATTTTGCGTGTTTGTGGATTAGCTGCGCTAAAGAGACTATCTCGCTTAACGAGGAGCTTTTGAGAAACGTCTGTATATTTAGATCGATGCTTTGCTTTCTAGCTAGTGTGGCTAAGCGCATAGCGAGAATAGAGTCTCCACCTAGCTGATAAAAACTATTATCTAAACTAATCGAATCTGTTGGTATGCGGAGGATATTTGCCCATATATTTTGTAGGATGGATTTATTCTTCGTCGAAGGAGGCCGCTTATTAGTAGCAGTTAAGGAAAACAACGCAATCTGCTGTTTGGATAGATGCGCGCCTTTGTCCCGAATTTCTTGACGATTAATCTTTCTAGAGATAGATAGTAGTATTAACGTAAGGGGTAAAAAGAGAGAGGGAACCATGTAACGTGGAATTTGCTTGATTAAGTTGCGTTGTGCCTTGATTAGCGTTGCGCGAAGCTTTTTAGATAGATGTATATTGGTAATAGGGTCGCTAAATTCTAGAAAGGCAGCGAGTAATTGTACCTAGAAATTAAAATATACGATTAGCCAATTGCAATAAAACATATACTAAGGAACTTACCTTATCGTTATCTATCGTAATAACCTTGATGGCGACATGTACTAATTCTAGTAGAACCTTATAGAGATGATGCTTAATAAGTATTAGTTCAACACGTTGACTACGCAGCTTCACCTGCGTGTCTTTGCGACTAATAAACTCTATAGTTCTGTTAGGGTTGTACTTAACAAGATCGCCTGTCTTGTATATGCGCCAAGATGCGCTTGCCGTAAGAGTTGCCTATGTTGGGTTCTTGATAAATATGGCCGCAGTCTTGGTAGGCTCGTTGAGATATTCGCGGGCGAGAGTGGGAGTCTTAATTAGGAGCTCCCTAACACTTCCTATACTTGCCAGCTGGTTGTGATCCTGTGTATTGACAATTTAGTATTTTCTAGAAGTCGCTCGTCTGATATTTGTAGGACTATTAGAAGGTTTTACATTTACCGCAGCTGTTAAAAAGATGCAACACTCTGTTGGACCGTACGCCTTAATGAGGCATAGCTTGTTGGCCCACGTCTTGAATATCTTGGTACTTATAGGCTCGCCACCGACTACTATGGTTCGTAGATGTGGCAGGTCTTCTGGGCTTAGTGTGTAGAGGAACGAGGTTGTGAAAAGTGCCTAGTTGACTTTTATTCGCGTCATGGCGGATACTAGGTTACTAGTTCGTTCTACCGCCGACGGTACGCACACGCAGCCGCCGTGGACTAAGGTTGTAAGAATTTCGGCAATACTGTTTGACGTTAGTTTTAGAAACACTCTTTGGATTTGGATTAGCCTTACCTTGCGTTAAATACGTTTGAGGTAAAGTTTAAGACACGCGATGCTGCACCAAATCCCATGATGTAGCTATGGTTAGTGACACTACGGCTAAAGGCACCATGCTCTATGATGACACCCTTTGGTGTTCCCGTACTACTGGAAGTAAATATTACGTACGCGGCATCTGTCAATTTGATAGTGTGTTGTACTGGGCCTTGAGGTAGGGCTTTAAGGAACTTGCGCGATACCTCTACTGTTTGCGCGGGCAGCTGAGTGCACACATTTGCCCTTTCTGGCGATGCGACCACAATCTTTGCGCTTGTCTGTTTAATAACATTGGTGAGCTAACTGACAGGATACGATTCTTCTAGCGGAACAAACGCTCCTCCAGCTTTCAAGATAGCCAGTATGGCGACAACAGTCCATGCCGACTTCTCGAAGCAAAAGGGAACAAGGACGTCTGGGTCGACTCCTTGGAGGACAAGATGTGCGGCTAACGCATCGGAATACTGTTCCACTTCTGCATAAGTGAGATTGGCGTCGCTTGCACACACTGCTTCGGCATGTGGGGTTTCCTGCGCTCGTCTTGATATGCGCGTATGCACAGGCATATCATTCTTCTTGGTATGCAGCGCTTGCGATTTAACACAGCTTATTCTAGCGCTTAATCTGTTTAAGGCCACCGGCACCGAGAATGTCGAGTTGTCCTATAGTTTGCGTGAGTTCTTTGGTTAATAGCTGCTGGACCATGCTATTGAATTGTGATAGCATATTCTCTATAATATTCTTCTCGATGATGTCTTCGTCCTAACCGGCAAGGATATCGCAACTCGTCTCGCCTAATGAACATTCCACGGTGAGCGGGTACGAGAAAAATTCCGAGTATTCTGTTGATTTCAACCAAGTACCTATGACATCCGTAGACTCCGCCTCCCGTAGTTGCCTTGGCTGTATGAGCAAAAGATTTTGGAAATCGCAAGCCGTTTTGCAAACATTGTTTAGCTTTGAGATATTCTGGAGGCTAAAGTGTTTATGTGGAAGAGTCTCTAGCTATCCCGCCTGTTGCTCCTCGAGGAAAGAGAGAACGGAGACGTTTGGGTCTATATGTGTAACAACGGGGTGCGTGCAGAATGTGGGTCCGACAATGCCGTTAATGCCAGGGAAATCGCCGTTCCGCCTAGAAGAGACGGTACCGAAGGAAACGGCAGCAGCGCTGCACTAAAGTTGTAGATTGACATGTTAGCGGGATTCGAATTAGATAATGCGTAAAATTCAAGATATACTTATATGTTGGCGTAAAGTGAGTGCCTATGCTGCGCGTAAAATGACAGAAGTCGTGATCCGTGAGCCTGGTTTCCTATCTAAAGTGAACTGCCGGTGCGCTGTTAGATTGACGTTGGGGCGAACGCCTGGTAGAGGCTTCTTGGGGAATAACTGAATAGGGCTGACGTCCGTCATACGGGTCTAGAAGGTATTGGATTCTAGATGGCGCGATTCAAGATCTAAAGCAAAGCTCCTGAAACTCGGACTTGCGGCGAGTATTTGGCCGTGGTAGGTAGCTCTGACTTGATTAATTAAGAGTTTTATTGACCAGCTATCGTACGTGGAGTGATGCGATGTCTAAAGCATGTAGTTTCGTTCTTTAGAGGTAATCAAGCGAAAACGATTGAGAGGTGAGCCGAGCCCCATTGGAAGCAGTTTCTCTTCGTTGATACTATCTTGAAGAGATGTTCCAGTCCGCCAGGAGAATTTTTCCTGCACCACAACTAGAAGTGATTTGTCCTGCAAAGAAATCATTCGCATGCGCATAATCGGATTCTTGGCCAAAACGTCAGTCCAAGCCTGTTTCAGTCGTTCAATGTCCAGGTCGGGTGGTAATTGGAAGACATTATGAGCGACGTAGGCATTGTCTTTCTCGACGGACAACGACATGAGTCCTTCTTGAAGTGGTGTGCACGGGTATACGTCTTCGACACAGTCTATACCGACGTTGCACTTGTCGGCCGCAAGTTGGAACAATGCAGGCTGACGTGGAGCAAGCTGCTGATGCTCGACCAAGGAGGGCGCGGAAGAAGGGAGCTGACTCGCCAGCTCGGTTACACTGGACAAGGAAAATAACTGAGACACAGTTATAGCGACTCCCTCGTCTCGTGCCAAAGCCACTAAGCGCATTCCTTGGATGGAATCACCACCCAGACGTGGGAACATGTCATCTGCAAAGACCTGATCTTCACGGAGTTCCAGGACACGCGCGAAGAGCGAACAGATGTGCTTTTCCCCTTGAGTGCTCGGTGCTCGTCCAACGCGACTCGAGCGAGTGTAGGAAGCAATATCCTTTTCAGATAATTTGGAGGCCATCTTGAGCAGTTCCTTGCGATTAATCTTCCGGGAAGGGGTGCGAGGTATGGTTGGCACTGGTATTAGCACGGTTGGAATCTTGTAAGCTACCAACTTTGGTTTCATGTGCATAGTCACCGACGCCAGGAGTTGGCCGATGCTATCATCGTCCTTCTTTTCAGAGTTGGTCGCCAGCTCAGGGCTCTCAACGAAGGCAGCCAGAAGTGAATTGGACTCGGAGGGTGTGATCTTGGCGACAATGCTTTCTACTTCATAGCCACTTTGCTTCAGCGCTTCTTTGAGGTGAAACTCCACTTCGCCAACCTCGATGCGTTGACCTCGTAGTTTGATTTGCGTGTCTCGCCTTTCCACAAACTCCACAGTACCATCGGAGGTATATCTGACCAAGTCACCCGTCCGATACATTCGCTGATTGATTGGAGATGCGACTTCGGGCATTCAGACATGCTGGGGCGATATAAAACCAGCGGCTGTTTTCTCGGGATCGTTCATGTAGCAAATGGCGTTCACCGGTCCCTCTATAATCAAGTGACCAATCATCCCGATTGGTGCCAGCTTTGTATGGTCTGAGACCTCGACGACCCAGCTCCTACACGCAACAGGCCAGCCCAAGTTTGGCGGCGAGCGCACCCCTTCCTAGAGAGTACCGGCGATGCATAACGAGGATTCGGCCGGCCCATATGAAGACATCAAATGAGCCTTCTCAGACCAGACGTTCAGCTCCGTCTGCATCAGAGGCTCACCTCCTAGAAGAATGTTCTTCATTCCAGGGAGCTTAGTGGGATCCAAACTGCGTCCCAAAGATGGAGTCAGATGCACCCAGTTTGCCTGCAGCCGGTTGAAAGCGCTATAGAAGTCATCGATGCGCTCCTTCTCGGAAGGTATACAAACACATCCACCGTGAATTAATGTAGCAAAGGTGTCGATGATTGCGGGATCAAAGGCGTGTGAAGCAAACTGGAAAACGCGGGTCTCTGGGTTCAGGACGAGGACTGAACCAAAAGCTTCGTGACTGGCATACAATCCGGCGTGGCTGTGGACAATTGCCTTTGGTTTTCCCGTACTACCCGAAGTGAACATGACGCAGAGATAGTTGTCATGATGATAGAGATGCTCGGGGAGGCTGAAGTCGGCGGGTAGTGTCTGGAGAAATTCTGACGACAAGGTAACAATCTTCTTCCACTGTTCCTCGTAATAAGGCGCATAGGTCGGACTCGCGATGATTATTTCTGCGTCTACATCGATTGATATACTGAGGAGCCGTTCCCGATCATAGTGAGCAGTGTCTAGGAGAACAAATGCCGCACCGCTCATCAAGACGGCGATCATGGAGATGGTGGTCCATTTTGACTTTTCAAAGGCGATAGGTATGACCGTGTTAGGCCGGGCTCCTAATTCATGGAGATGCGCCGCAAGGCGTGAGGACAGCGCTATGATTTCTTCATAAGAGAAGTTGCCATCCCAAGCGCACACGGCTTCGGCCTTTGGCCGCTGTTCAGCTTGCACCTTTATGGCGGTGTGCATGCACTGTTCAAGAATCTCGGGCGTTTTGTGATTCCACTGGCGTATCTGTTCGTAGTCTTCAGGACTGAGCATATCCACATCTTGAAGCTGCTTCTCTTCGCGACACATAAGCTGTCGGAGGACATGTGCTAGTTGATCTAGAATACGACCCATTTGGAACTCCGTCACCATGCTACTGTCAAAGCTGGCATTGAGGTGGATGCCGTCGCGATGTGGTGTGCATTCCAGCATGAGCCCGTAATTATTGAAAGTACCCATCTCATCTAGATCTTGCCGTTTGTTGAGAATTCCTTCCTGCGAAACATCTTCCTTCTCTGGCTGCACAACCAACACATTTTGGAAGCTGCATGCCACCTTGGTGTCGGAGTTGATGTTTCTGATTCTCTGAAGACCGATGTGTTCGAACGAATTAGTAGATCCGCTTTGAGCTTGGACTTGCTGAAGGTAGGCTTCGACGCTCGAGTTTGCATCCACCTGGATACGAACAGGGACGGTCGTGAAAGTAGGGCCTACAAGACCTTCAATGCCCTCAACTGGAGCGTCGCGGCCTGTGATTACAGAGCCAAAAACCACATCAGGATTCTCGGTATAACGCGAGATGACCAAAGCCCAAGCTGCACGAATGACGTTGGCTAAAGTGACATGTGAGAGATTCTTTCCCGACACCAACTTCTTGACGCAACTATCTGACCGCGGGGTGTAGAAAGCATCAGGCATCTTGGGAAAGACATCGGCGCTGGTACCAGCCAAAACCTTTGACCAGTGTTCCTTGGCTGCACGCTTGGAATTCAGATTCAGCGTCATGAGGAATCTGACAAAACGATTGAACGGAACCGAAGGTGTGGCAGTGATGCCCGCGTAGACCTTTTCAACGGACTCGATCAATCGAACCCATGACCAGCCGTCGTACAGAGCGCGATGGATTGTGATACAGATGTGTGCCCTTCCAGAGTCTGCTTCTGCAATCATGGCCAGTCGACATAGCTTGTCGCCATTGAGCATAGGCATCTCTCGATCATGTTCGATGTATTGTTGTAGATTATTAGCCGATAGCCAGTCGATGAGCTCGTTGGTGACTACCTGGAAAGTCCCAGACTTTGTGCCAATCATTCTAGTTCGGAGGATTGGAGTCTGACGCACGACAGACTCCCAGGCACTTTTCAGGCGTTGAAGATCGACATGGGCGTCAAGGGAAAAGCTCATCTGCGCCATCTCCATACCCGGGCGCTTGGTCGAGACGGCGAGCAATCCCTCTTGAAGTGGTGTCGCTGGATAAATGTCGTCAATGAGATCCAAGCTCAAACGGCACTGTACGCCAGCTTCCTCTCGCAATGCTTCCGTCTCATATTCCGAGAGGAGAGAGAATGGTTCAACGTCATCGTCGCCTTTGGTAGGGTCTGGAGACGCCTCGGTCAGCGCGACGCACATGTCAGCGAGACGAGGGTATTGGAAGGATGTGGCCATTGTCAACCACAGTCCCTGAGAACGACACGTGGCGACCAGCTTCATCGCATCGATGGAGTCGCCTCCTAGCCGGAAGAAGTTGTCTTCTGCCGCAATCATATCCTTGTTGATTCCCAAGATATCGGACCAAATCGTGCTCATGGCCAACTCTAGTTGAGTTGCCGGTGCTCTCTTGTTCTTTTGAGTTGACGAGAAATACGTGAGTTGTTCGGCGGTGAGATCGGCACAGGCAGCGCGTAGCACTTTGCGGTCGATCTTGTGGGAGTTTGTCAGTGGAACGCGCCGCAGTGGGAAGAAGGCCGTGGGAATCATGTAGCCAGGGACGACTTGTCCAAGGTGGTTAGAAATTCGATCCTGGAGTGCCATCCAGCTCTGCTCAGAGGCGGCAATCTCGTCGATAATGTCGCCTTGACGCTGCTTGGGGCCAAGACGGATGAATGCAGCAAGAATAGCATTTGGCAGCGATTCAATAGTAACCATCTCTGCAACCACCTCATCGACGCTTGCCAGTTGCGAGGAAACGTGGTACTCGACTTCGGACAGCTCCAATCTCTGACTGCGCAGCTTGACCTGGGTATCCCTACGTCCGAGGAAGATGAATTCACCATCGGCAGAGTAGCGTCCAATGTCGCCCGTCTTGTAAAGCTTGCGACCCGCCGGAGTACCCTCACCGGATAGCCATGCCGGTCTATCGACAAAGGCCTTCTTAGACTTCTCGGGCTCTTTGAGGTACTGCCTCGCCACTGTGGGAGAATCAATAACAATCTCGCCCAAGCCTCCCAAAGGAGTGCGCTGGTGATGGTTGCCGGGCTCAACGAGGAAGTAGTGTGCTGATTCAATGGGATGACCTATGCTCCGGAAGTCGGTGGTACTGTTGGTCCTCGGCCATTCCTTGACGCAAGACGATACCGTCGTCTCGGAGGGTCCATACGCATTGACTGATGATAGGTTAATATATCGCAGAGTATATGCAAATTAACCGCTTTCAGACTTACATAATTTGATTCCTTTCCAATGTGTGATGTCTTGCTCTGCTATGGCTTCGCCACCAACCACCACAACACGGAGGCATGGCACGTCCGAAGGCGCAATGAGGCGACCGAATGATGGGGTAAAGGTCGCCCTCGTGCATTTGTACTTGTTAATGGAGCCAATAACGTCGTTGTTCCTTTCGAAATTGGAAGGAATGCAGAGGATGCCACCGTGCGTTAGCGTCCCGAGCATCTCTCCAATGCACTGATCATACGAGTGGGCTGCAAAGTGAAGGACCCGGTTCGCGTTCTCTGGGCCGGGATACAATTCCATGGCCCTACATGTGGCAGCTGCCGAAGACGAATACGAGCAGTGCTCGATAACGGAGCCCTTGGGTTTTCCAGTCGTACCCGAGGAAAAGTGGATGTAAAGTGCTTGTCTTGGGGATATCTCCACAGGCGGTAAGCCTTCTACGCTGGGCAACTGCCCTATCAATGACTTATCGACTACAAGAACAGGGACGCCGAAACCACGAGACAGAATCTCATATTGGATAGAGCTTAGTGTGAGTTTGGCTTCGACATCATCGAATATTCCTTGAATTCGGACAGGCGGGTGATCTGGATCGATTAAGACAAACGTTGCACCGGCTTTGATGGCTCCAAATAGAGCAACCTGCGTCCACAGCGTCTTCTCAAAAAGGATGGGAACACTGTCTCCAGGTCGGATGCCTAGCCCATGTATGTGCCAGGCGAGCCAGTTGGACATGTCGTCCAGTTCTTTGTACGTCAGTTCACCATCCCACGCGAAGACGGCGCATGAATCTGGCATCTCCTGTACTCGGTCTGCAAAAACATCGTGAACGCAGCGGTCGACAAAGTCTATGTCCGGCAGCCATCGTCCAACCTGTGTCTCATCGTTAGGACAGAAGGCCTTGACGTCTTGCAGGAGCGTAAATGGGTTCTCGTAAAGCTGTTTGAGGATGTGTTCCATTTGATGTAGTAGCCAGGAGACATAACGGCCATCCAACATGGTCTCGTCAAAGTTTGCAACAAGTCGAGCCTGTTGGCCCTCGAGACGTACTTGCAGTGTCAGAACAAACGTTCGAATCTGCTCTACAATCTTGACGTCTCGCTGTTCAAACACATCGCCGTCCACAAGACTGACTGGCGGCTGAAGAATGAGAAGGCTCTGGAAGTTGCTGGCAGCTTCCGCATCAGCGCCCAGTTTGCGAATGTTGCGCAGGCCAAAGTGCTCATGGGGAATCATATCTGTGGCCTGATCTTGCAGCTGGCGCAAAAAGCTCTCTACCATTTGCGAACCCAACAACCGTATTCTAACCGGTACAGTCGTGATGGTAGGGCCCACGAGTTCGTTGATTCCGGCCAGAGGCATAGATCGGCCGGATAGTGTAGTGCCAATCACAATGTCATCCGAAAGGCAGTGCTGCGACATCAGGATTGCCCATGCTGCACGAACAAACGTAGACGTCGTGATTTCTGACTTCGGCACTACCGGCAATGCGAAATCGTGAGCTCGGACGCTGTCGGCAGAGGGTGGCCGACTGGACGACGATACAGGAGGAAAGGTGATATCTGGAGCGTCTTGAAGCTGCCCTCGCCAGTATGATGCCGAAGTCTCCTGGATACTGGAGAGAAGATTGCTGACGAATGTGCGGAAATGGATTGAAGGCGGCTGCAATTGACCGCGATAGGCCTTTTCGATCTGTTCTTGAATCTGGTAGATAGACCACCCATCATAGATGGAGTGATGTACGGTGAGCACCAAAATCCAGGCCCCCGCATCTTGCACCAGAGCAGGGCGGATCAAAGGCTCCCCATATGCTGACCGTATGGCAAAGTCCGTTTCCAGGTATGCTTTGAGATCTTTTCCAATGGTCCAGTCGAAATGGGAACTGATGACTGCTTGTAGAATCTGGTTGTTGAACTGCACTAGTCTAGTACGAAGGATGGGGTTGTAATCCATGACCGTTTTCCAAGCACTTTTGAGCATCGACAAATCAACAGAGGAGTTGAGGCGCAGGATGTATCGTGAAATATAGGTTCCCTTTTCCTTCATCGACAAAGCCATCAAGCCTTCTTGCAGCGGGGTACACGGATACACATCTTCAATATCCTCAACACCAAAACCGCACTGCGATGCGGCTTCACCCACGACCATGGTCAACTTTTCAGGCTCGATAAGACTGAAAGCAGTGATGTCGTGGCTTTCGGTTGCCTCCGAGCGGAGGTGCGCAGCCATATCAGAAAGAGTTGGATGCATGAAGATGGTTGCCGTGTCAAGAGCAATGCCTGCTTTACGAGCGAGATTGGAAAGCTTCATGGCGGAGATGGAGTCACCGTAGTGGAGGAAGGCGGAATGGGGATGAAGCATCGTTGCCGATACATCAAGCGCTGAAGCCCAGAGATCCCGCAGTGATGCTTCAGCTTCGGAGCACTGCCGCGTAGGCAATGTTGGAGTGTCAGTCATGGACTCGGAGGCCATTTTACTTAGCCTTTGGCGATCCAGTTTGCCAGAAGCTGTAGTTGGCATCCGGCTGATGGAGAGGATGATGCCTGGCACCATATAAGATGGAAGTTGGTGCGATAGCTGAGTCCTGATGTCTGAAGGGTTGCACTCGGAAGCCGAGCGGTTATGGGCCAGAAACCCAGCCAAGACGCGCTGGTGAGCAGCGACCACGACGCAGACCTCGACATGGCTGGGGACACATTTCTGCATGTGATGTTCGATGTAGGCTAGATCAATTCTTTGGCCTGCGAGCTTGACCTGTGTGTCTCGTCGGCCAAGGTATTCGATGTTGCCATCGCTCGAGTACTTTGCGAGATCGCCTGTGCGATAGAAGCGACACAACGAACCATCATCGGCATTGCTAAGGAATGGCGGCAGATGCACAAAAGCCTTGTCTGTGGCTTGCGGGTTCTGGACGTAGTGCCTGGCCATATTCGGCCCTTGGATAAGAAGTTCACCAACCTCACCGATGGGGGCCAGCTTGGTGTGATCTGCTTGGTCAGCGATCCACGTGGTCCCACATACGGCCCGGCCGATATTGCTCGGCTTGTCTCCTGGGCGAATGGGCAAAGTGGCCATGCACCAGACAATCTGTCATGGGTTATCACTTGGTCTTGTACATACCGTGGGGCCAAAGTTACTTACGCATTCAGTCACTCCGTAAATGTTTATGAGCTGGACAACGGGAGCCCATTTCTCAATGAGGCGCTCCGTCAATGCTTCGCCTCCGAGGCATAGTACTTTAAGTGTCGGGACATCCTCTGGACTCAGCGAGTCAGCGGCGCTGGGGGTCAGGCATGCCAGGTTCGCTCCCAGTTGGGTGATGGATGCAGCGAGGTTGTTGACTCGATCCGTATCCGATGGAAGGCACACACAGCCCCCAACTAAAAAGGTGCAAAACATGTCGCTGATGGCAGTGTCGAAGGCGTAGCCGGAGAACTGGTAGGTCCGGGACTCGGAGGTGATTCTCATGGCGGCTCCATGGTCACGACAGCTGGTGCCAAAAGCCTGGTGCTCCTGGAGGATACCCTTTGGCTTACCCGTGCTACCCGAGGTGAAGGTCAGGAGCAGTCCGTTGTGTGGGCGGACGTCGGAACATGGCTGGTGGGTCAGGTCGGGGAGGGTGTCGAGGAAGTCGGCGTCAATGGCAAAGCACCTTCCCGAGATGCTGCTAGGGAAGCGACTGGCGAAGGTGTGGGAAGTCACGGCCGTCTTAGCGCCGAACTGGTCGATTCTTTCGTGCCAAGCGCTCTGGGGCATACGGGGGTCGAGGGGCATAAGGATACCCCCCGCCTTCATCACGGCAATCATGGTGACGACGGCCACGGAAGATTTCTCAAAGGTGAAGGCCACGACGTCCCCGACCTTGAGGTCATGGTTGGACACGAGCCAGTGAGCCAGGCGAGTGCTGAGCTGGTCGAGGTGTGCATAGTCCATGTCGCCATCCCACGAACAGAGGGCAGGGCGAGAGGGTGTCTTGACGGCTTGCTGCTGCAAGATGTCATGAAGACAGAGATCCAGAGGTTCTGTTTCATGGTTACCGTTCCATGCCCTGATCTGCTCGGTGTCGGCGGTGGTCAAGTGGCCGGGGGCATCGTTGGGGGTAGGAGGAGTCGATATGGTCGTGTGTGGTCTGTTCAGGGTAGTGATACAGAAAGAGAGCAAACAACCTTTCCTTATTTTCGTCTTGTTTTCGGTAAAGATGCAAGAAAGATTGGAATTGCTAGACAAGAGCCAATTTCGAAATTCAAATCTTCAACGCTGAAGGATGCATCAGAAAATCACATGAACTGCAACGAGATGTGAAGATTGCCGGTCAGTCAACAAGAGACGTGAATCGTGCACGGGACCATGCATAGACACCTAGCTCCAATTCAGGAGTGGCCTGCCCCGAGCAAATGACGAAACATTGACAGAGGATTTGCTGCCTACACTGACGATTCAGTCATCTCTACGGGCTGTCAGCGTTGATGACAGGGCACGAGCCAGGCCGGCAGATTGCCTGAAGGGGTTAGAGCTGCTTATACTGTACCGTGCGGGCGTGTATTGTAGCATTCTGGTTGGATTGATTCATCCCGTGCAGCTGCTTGATCGTTCCTGCTGTGGGGGCACGACTTCAGCATCAACATCGTCGTCGCTCCGGGGGGGGGGGGGG